>OZ023206.1:6285959-6347594 GCA_963995525.1 Escarpia spicata | reverse complement strand
AGAGAGGAGAGAGAGAGAGAGAGAGAGAGAGGAGAGGGAGAGAGAGAGAGAGAGAGAGAGAGAGGAGAGAGAGAGAGAGAGAAGAGAGAGAGAGAGAGAGAGAGAGAGAGAGTAAGCGAGGGAGGAAGGCAGGGAGAAGTAGGGAGGGGGAGAGAGGGAGGGAAGAGAGGGAGGGAGGGAGTGAGTGATGGAGGGGGTGAGAGGAGGGGGCAGGGGGCAGGGAGGGAGGGAGCGAGGGAGGTAGGGAGGGAGGGAGGGGAGGGGGAGGGAGGGAAGGGGGTATTTTCTTGTTGATATATACTTCTTTAATGTTGCTTAGCGTTCTGAACTCCTCAGCACAATAATCCATATGATGAAGACCTTGGCATTGTACATTAATGTTGGGATTGCTGAACCCAGTTGCGATGTCGTTTTTGAAAAGATATTATTGTCATTACAGTGGTCAAAATTTCACATGTATTATGGTAGCTGTGATAAACATGACTACAAATCACATTTCATATCGAGACGTATTGCATCTATGTTCATAGATCATCAGCTGAGTCGTTCTCTTCTCATGGATATCGTCTGGAACTGCAGCGATTTCCAGCATCTCTACATTCTGCCGGAGAACCATCCAACCGATCCTTGGACCCTCGACTTCTTCATTTCACCACCCCCAGGCGAGGGTTGGGAAAAGGTCAAAGGTGATATCAATTTTGTAAACTATGGTCACCTATGCATGCACGTATTGGTAACTAATTAATTACTAATGTTGCAAAACCTGCCTGTATTTAATAGGTTTTAATAATTTTTAACTTTTTCTAATGTTGGCCTTATACTAAGACTGGTTCATAACAAACACGAACAAGCACAAACACACGCGCACACACCACACTCATGCACAGTTTGTACACTCAAGACACACACACACACACACACACACACACACACACACACACACACACACACACACACACACACACACACACACACACACACACACACACACACACACACACACACACACACACACACACACACGTTTTTATTTTGAATATTTTTTGGCGGACCATGTTTAACATTTACCAGATAAGTCACTACCATAACTGGAATGACACATGAGATGGAGGATTTGACATTGTAAAAAGTGCTACATTTACAGTGTACAATTCTCCTGATGTTTACCAGAGACAACACAGGATTCTATTTAACAAAGGCACGGAACGTCCAAAGCGTAGGCAGTTGAAAACTGTTCGTGATTTGTTCGTGACAATAACCATCGCTATATGTTCTTCCACGCCCGAAGGTCATCAAAACTACACGAAGGACGCCATCTTGCGACAACAGACATTTCTCGGGGTGATGACCGAGCGGGCCCGGAGATACCCGAGTGATGCCGAGGAGAGATGGCGACAGATGAACCCTTTGTGGACGCGATCAGCACCGCAGTTGATCGCTAACGTCGTTGTAAATATAATATGATGGTGTACACCGTAGTGTCTTTAAACAGTGCATAGCCGTCGGAACCGTGGGAGGGGCTTGGGGGCTCAGTCCACCCCAATGTTGAAGTTGAAAGGGGGCTAAGCATTGAGTGTTGTTTTCTTTTAAATCTGGGTGATCACCATTCCAGTTTGTATTTTGTAGTAAAATGTGACTAACTTACAATATTTAGAAAAAAATCGTCTTCTTTCGTGATAATTTCCAACAACACCCATGCAACCCGTGTTTGTTCTGTTCAAAATTGAGAACGTAATCGCGGAAATGTTTCAATAGCACCCCCACGTCTTCCGATGTCATATGTTATACGATAGCGCAGAAGAGGTTGAGTGAGAACGTTATCGCGAATTGTTTTCGACCAACACACCCCCTCGATAGACTGGCTACACTCACAGCACAATAATAGGATATAAAGACATAATAGAAACCAAAAGCATGTCCACTTGCAACAAAAATACAATATCAAAACAATATAAAACGGCGATGAAACAATGCACGAACAAACGCGCACACCCACACACCCGAGCTCGCGTCCACGCACACGCGCACGCACAAACCCACACACGCGTACACGCACACACGCGCACACACGCACACACGCACACACGCACACACGCACACCACAATTGTGTTTATGCCAGGTGAAGCGACTGTACATGGAGGCGTTGTGGCGAGAAGCCCTGGCGGACGGTGTCCAGTATCTCGAAACCCGGAAGAACCTAGGCGGAGGCGCTGAGCAGCTCTACTCTCTCGACACTAACCGGAAGTACGAACCCACCTACGGCAAACGATATTTGGATCCAGACGGCGAGCTCGAGATCAACATGACTCTGTCGCTGCTCCGGCAGTTTCAGAAGGCGCATCCGGACTTCATCGGATTCCGACGGATCTTGTTCGGTCACCATCAGGAGTCAGTGTCACAAATGAAAGCCAAAGTGAGGACTCATGACTGTTTAACGAATTTCTGTAATGGGCGCACATTTATTGCATTTCTTTTCCATATACCGTGTTAATGGTATCTAAGAACATACATAACCAAACCATTTTACCGCAATAACCAATACTGATCATTCTCGTATGTTCGCCACAAATACTATGTGTAAGCGTTTTTATATTTCTTCAATTTCTGTTGTATGTTTGCCTCCATCAGCGGTTGAGTTTTAATTATTTATTATGATGTACATGAGCCATCATCATTAACTGTCATTGTCACCAACTTCATATGACGTGGAATCGGATGAAAACACAGCTCTCTTTCAAGGTTGATCGCGTCGTCCAATACCACCGGAAGTACCCTGATCATGTGGTGGCGTTCGACGTCGTTGGCGAAGAGGATGCCGGGTATTCGTTGCTCTACCATGTTGATGCCCTCGTCGAGTTGTACGACAAAGCCACCGGCGACAGCACCATGCCAATCTACCTGCACAACGCCGAGACCAACTGGCCGGACGATCTGATGACGTCATTCCAACCGGAAGTCGACATCTCGACAACTCAGGATGACACATTGGACGCTGTTCTGCTCGGAGCGAGTCGTGTTGGTCACGGCCTCGGGTTCATCAAGCGTCCGTACCTGTTGAAGCTCCTCAAGCAGCGTCGTGTTGCCATAGAGACGTGCCCCACCAGCAACCAACTCCTTGGCTACGTCCCAGACCTGCGCAACCACCCGGCCGTCCACTACCTACGCTCCGGCATCTCCGTAGTCCTCGCCTCAGACGACCCCGGCAGCTTCGGTTACGACCACGTGACCGTCGATTGGTACCAAGCATTCCTGGCGTGGGGTCTGCACCTTGCCGATCTCAAACTACTTGCCCTTAATTCGCTCCGGCACAGCGGCATGTCCACCACAGAAAGACGTGAAGCCATCGAGAAGAAATGGACGCCAAAATGGCGCGACTACATCGCTCGAATCAAGACAGAAGCTTGTGCTTTGAAAGCGGAACTAGAAAACGTGACATTCAAACGAATACTGCCAACATTTGTTCCTCCTGGCCAGACAGCCGCAGTTCACGTCTTCGGCAGCCATTTTGAATATGGGATATGCAAGACGCTGAAATGCAAATTTGGAAGAAGTGTATCGACGCAAGTAACGTACGTGTCTAACGGTCACATCATCTGCACAGCTCCAAAACACGACCTCGGAAGCAGTGGCTCCATTACTGTCCCCGTGTCCGTGTCTTTTGACGGCGGTAAAACGTATCTCCAAACAGGGATCAACTTCACTTACAACGATACGAAACCGGGGCGGTCAGAAACGGCAAAGTATAATACGGGCTGCATCTGGCTAATCATAGCAGCATTTCTTACGTGTTTAGTAAACAACATATTATAGTGTATACACATTTAATAAATATACATCATATACTCCGCAATAAATAACTTCCCTATAATATATTATGATTGATTTACCGATGTCATTGTAAACTTAAGCCATTTTACTATGCAACATAAAACAATTCTTTTGAGCTCATATCGGATCCGAAAGGCCGCCGCTTCTTCTTATGGAAACTTGCACTTTCTGTTTGTTTCGTATCATTAAGTACTTGTTTTTTTTTTAACAAAACAACCTTTCTAGTATTCTGCGACTGTAGGGGAGAGTGCTTTTTGAGATTTGTCCCAGTTAGTTTCGAAATTTTTGCTGGAATCTCTGTCATCGTTTCGTTGCTGCTGTCGGTTTTGGCTTCGGAAGATGGGGGGGGGGGGGGGGGTGAGTACAGTTGCACATTTTTACGAGGTGACGACTGAATATTACGGCCGGCAGGAGTCACATGCTGATGTAGGCCATGACATCGCAAGTTGGGGGCGTGGCGAATAATATATTGAGTGACTAACCACAATAATATGATGCAATTTCCGCTGAGAGGTTGCAACTCGGATGACGCTCACCACGAGCACCTACAAGATTCACACAATATTGGTGGACTCAGCCCCTCCCCCCCCCCCCCACTATAAACAGTGGGGGACAGTTCCCCTCCTTTCCGCCGATTATGCATTATAAAGAGCCATTAGGTCAAACGTGGACCAATCTTGAAAATATACTATATTATATTATAATATACAAAGCAACGTTTCGGAATAGTTGCAAAATAACACATTGAACAAAATATCAAAAGTCCCCATGTCCCCCGTATGTTGTTGTTTTTATAGAAAGCAATAACTCAACATAGAGCCTACATTTAATTAAGCTGACACGAGTTTCCGCCTGAATCCCCGCAGGGATGTTATGTGTAAAACAGTGTCGCCCAAAAGCTTCTGCAATAGGTCAATTCATAAATTGATCTGTTTTCATTAAATCTTCGGACACTCTTGGCAGTTTTAAATGTCAACTAAAATACATGTATTTTTAGAATATCATTGTAGACGAACATAGTAGCTTGTTTGTGACTGTCCTCAGTGATCCAGTGGACTTATTTACATTAGTAATATATTAGAACTGTTTAGTTATTTGATTTTATATTTTAGTGATTAATTTAAGCAATATAATTTATTAGTTATGTTATATGGTACTGCCATTACTGTGTTTATTTTAAATTAACGTCTTACTACCATATTCCAATTATTTTGTTGCCTTATATTTAATGTATTTATTAGTATTTGTATTACTATTGTATGGCACATTCTTTAAAGTCTTAGTACTAGTATTTTAGTTTAGCGATCATGACGTATGATGAATTGTGGATTTGGCGTTATAACAAATGTAATATATTATTATTATTATTATACCGAACACGTGGTGAGTTCGGACATTCTGTCGTATATTTGGCTGAAATTCTGGCCCCAAACGTTTTTCTTTACGACAAAGACATGACAAAGTTTTAAGCGACAACTCTATGGTACCATTGATATATGTGAATTACATTACTGGGCAGCAAGACATCTGTTAGGTCAAACATTCCCGCATACAGTTGTCGCTTTAACATCGTCGCTTTATGATTTTTGTTACAGAAAGAAACAATTGGGTCAAAGTGTCAATACAATATATAACGGAGTAGCAGAACACCAACCGTGTTCAGTTCGGTTTTTATGATGGCTTCACAGGCTTTTCCTAGGCAACAGGTGGCATGAGTGATGGCTCTGGCTTACACCGTCGGTAACTGCCGTCACGGTAAGTCTTGAGCACCACTGCACTTGCACAATATGTTTGTAGTCACATACGGAATAGTGATCAAACAAAGCAAAACACAACATAGATTCAACACTGCCGCTCACACAACTGGCAGCAAACAACCATAAGTCTATGAGTGTGTCAGAATCAAATTCATCTCTCGAGTGATGCCGTCGAAGTCATCTGACCGACGATCGTCGTCGGTCACGTGATTCACATTCGTCGCTTTCCGTGTCCGTCTCATGCACCGTCTAGCGGCGGTCGTGTGCATCACTCGCGGGGTGTCCACGATGTCGTTCCAATTTGGTAGTAATCTGGTGACGGGCATGCCCGAACGTCCGGTTGACGTCGATGTAACATCCGCGGCCGAGCGCCCTTTTGTTGGACGCTGTGGGGTGTTCCTCGGCACCGAAACGGCGGTGTGTTTTGGAACCGCCCGCGACGGTTTTAGGCGGCGCAACGTCTTGTTCCCGCGCGGTGTCAGACGGTTCTTCTGCCAGCCTTGTGGTGAACGCTTCTCGTCCCTGCTTAGATCCGACGGTTCGGTGATTGTCACCTTCACGCCCACCGCGTCTGGCGAACACCTGCCTTTCTTTGTCTCCTCACTGAACGTCACACGCTTGCCGTTGGTGGCGCTCACCGCGGTCGGTGGCGACGCCTGGCGGATTGTGCTGACACGTCTCTCGATGTGTCCCAGCTTGCGGAACCAGCTCGTATCCATCCTGTAGGGCGTCAGGCCATAGCGGTCGACCGAGTGCGGGTCGGCGCCATGCGCCAGCAGGATGGAGGCTTTGGAGAACTGGCGTGAGGCGATGCACAGGTGCAGCGGAGTCCGGCCGGTCGCGTTGCGGCTGTTGACGTCGGCGCCCTGCAGAAGCAACCGCTCCATCATGGCGCCTATTCCGCGTCCGTCGGTCGACCTCTCCGTGCCGCTGCCCAGCACGCGCGCGTTTGTGTGGGCGTGGCTGCACAGGACATGCAGCGGGGTCATCCCGTGAACGTCTTGCGCGTTCATTTCCACCTTGGTCGTAGACAGAAGTTCGACGACCTCCCCTACAGGATCGCTGCGGTCGAGAGCAACATGGAGCGGGATACGACCTCTATTGTCGCTCAGCGAGCGACTAGCCCCGTTCGTCAACAGGAGGGCCACAAGCTGCGGGTTGTCCGTGTGGAGATGCAGTGCGGTGCTACAGCTGTTCGTGGAAGCGTTAACTTCTGCGCCTGCGCCGATGAGCAGACGCGCTATTTCCGGTAGATTTGCCATATGCAGCGCTGTCATTCCGTCGTCGTTAGTGATGTTTACTCCACAATATTTGTCGGCCTTCGCCAGCATGAGCGCGACAGTTTCCTCCCTAACGTTATGGCGTACAGCATCGTGCAACACAGACTCACCCTTCCGGTTGCGTGCGCATGTGAGTGCACCATTCGCCAGCAGGAACTCTACCATCTGAGCTCGCTTATTCTCCGTCCAACCGGTTGTCGCTTGCATGTTTTCGGCTACACACATGTGCAGCGGTGTGATACCGTTACGGTCTGATGCGTTGACGTTACTTCCGCGCTTCACGAGGTACGCGGCGGCGCGCTGACAGCCGCTAGACAGCGCCACGTGTAGCGGCGTCTGGTCTTCGACATCGGCAACGTTCGCGTCACCGCGACGACCCAGCAGCAATTTCATAGCCCGGATGTGACCGCTGAATGACGCGTAGTGCAGCGCAGTCCAGCGCAGCAGCGACGTCTGATGGTTGTGGTCCAACCCCGTCTGCATCTGAAGACAGTTGTATGGAATATGTGTTAGACCTGTGTTACTACTGCAGCAGTTAATGAGGTGGTGGTGGGCTTGTTGGCAGCTGGATAAAATTCTAAATTCATTCACACTGCGAACATTGTTTCGGGGTTAGTAATACGATAACTTTGGATCACTGTGCATCGTCTCCGAGGTGCTGAGGTCCACTAGCCTCTTTATATGTTCATTTGCTTCCTTGAACCATTGGCCTCTGATCTAACAATAGGCTATGTATTTTAGAAAAAAAACAACGATATTTATTTATAGAGTTATTCACTTCCGTATGTTTGCGAAGTTCTCCTGTTATCAGGGTTTTTCTCCTACCTGAAGCAACTGAGTGATAATCAAATCTCCAGATGGTGCCAATGTAATGATAATAATAGTTACTCTTGCTTTGTCTCCCCAAGTGTGGATGTAGACTAGTTAAGAACACGATAGTACACTACATAATTTTATAATAAGGACCAAACCACCACAATAAATTAACCGTGTACCATACCATCACTGCAAGGGCGTCGGGTAGGCCACGTTTCGCCGCCAGATGGAAGCACGACACGCTGTCTCTCCGCTGAAGATTTCTGCCAAAGACAATTTTATTGACCTCTTTTACGCACACATCACGTGCTTGATCTCTCATTGCAGCCGACGCCAGGAGGCGCTGTGCGAAGTCGAGATTTTTGGTTTCGATGGCCGTCCAGAGCTTTTCGGCTGTGTCGGAGACAAATGCCATTGCCTACTCGCAAGTCCGTAGTTCTAATACAGGCATTAACACGGCTATTTTATGTTTGGTCCTCGTCCAACAATAAACAACTCGGCGTAACGAGAGCGCCGTGTTTTATCCAGGCTTTTCCAGCACTAGCATGTTTCTCTGCAATGTAGATTGTCACTGCAAACGATCAAGTCTTCATAAATACATCATATAACTTGAGCTATTGTCTTGATGGAAGCGTTGCTATCTATTTGCTGAGTCTTCTACAAAACATATGTGTGATATATCAGTATGAACAATCTCAATCAGTGCGATTCGCACAGACAACGTCAACAACACGATGGTGGGTTGTCTACGGAGCGTATCGCTGTCGCTGTCACGTCCAGGACCTGTCACTTCCCTTCCCCACATGTATCCGCCATCATCACGTCATCTACACTTCTCGTCACACATAGGAAGACAAATCGGCTACCGTCACTTCTTCACCTACAGTTCTTATAAGACGTAAGACATTTCTGACACCGTCACTTCATCTACTGTTCTCATCAGACGTAAGACGTTTCTGACATCATAACTTCATCTACAGCTCTGTCTAACGTGAGACGTATCGTACACCGCCACTTCATCTGCAGTTCTCATCAGATGTAAGACGTATCTGCCACCGTCACTTCATCTACAGTTCTCATCTAACGTAAGACGCATCGGACACCGTCACTCCATCTGCAGATCTCATCAGACGTAAGACGTATCTGCCACCGTCACTTCATCTACAGCTCTCATCTAACGTAAGACGTATCGGACACCGTCATTTCGTCTACAATTCTGAACAACAGATATAAGAAAACGAACCGGCCACCGTCACTTCATCATCACAATACTGGCCGCTCTCCGTGAGCGCTGTTACAAGCATATGACCACCCCACAAGCACACCGTCTCGTCACACACGGTTCTCCTCGTGTCAACCAGTCGTTACTTGTGCGCACCGTAAGGCGTTGCGGAGCAATTGATATTACCATCGGTTTTCAAATCGAATCAGCGACTGCGTGATTAGATACTCTGAAGCACGCGTCAGGACACTTGGGACAGCGACTTGGGCGCCGCGAATGCTAATCCTCGCGCCAAAGAAAACAAACGAGTTATGAGATCACGGCCGTGGTGTCAGTTATTAAACGCCGCTGCCTCGCCTCTTACAATGTGTGGGGAACACGCAAATAGTGGCGCTTGTCGCTTGAAAGGAGAGTTGCATATATCGAGGCTGTTACGAGGTGAAGGTCTGCCTTCAATGATGCGAAGCAACATTGTAAACACCGGCTGACGTCGGGTTATGTGAGCTGGCACTGTCAGTGCTTTTCGTCCGGATAATGCCTGCCAACCATGCTGTAAAGTGGTTAGCATATAGGAGAATGTGTGTCAGTGGTCTCAACCTCCCTACGCTGGAGGAAGGCAACATCCCACTTTCCATCAATTTTAAATACCACCTAGATTTAGGCTAATCTCCTACCTCCAATAAGTTGTCTACATCTACATCCGACAGCTATGTTGCTTGCGGCGAATGCAGTGTCACAAGGCTACAAGCGCATGCTAATCATTGCAAACGCGACTGACATCGTTGTCCTGGGAATTATTTTCTACACTGAGATTGGAGCAGGGAAATTGTGGGTGTCCTTTGGAAGTTCAGATAATATATTTCCATCTACAACATCTGCAACAAGAAGTCTTCCGCCAAGGCACACGCTCAGCCCGCATTCCAAGCCCTTACAAGGCCCGACAACACATCCTTCTTTTCCGCCACGGGGAAGAAATCAGCGTATGGAAAGTGAATTACCGGGCCAGGGCTCGCAACCGCGTCATACCACCTGATGGAAAGGCCTCTCACACTTTCTTAAAGAGCCATTTATCAAGCTGTGGTGGCAATATCCCGTAGCCGAACAAGTCTTCCCGGGCCCAGGCTCCTGGGTGTGGGTTGAGTCTGAGTCTGGTTCTGTCCCTCTCTCGACTCCCCTCCCTCGAGCAGTGAAACCAATAGAAGAGCTGGTCAGTTGCGGATGCACTACAGGCTGTATATACTAGGAAGCTACAAGTGTGCACAGCCAGAGGCAAATTTGGAGGAAGCTGTTATGGTCGCCCCGGTCCTCCTCCGACACCAACTAACCAACACCACACTACTGTACTTAATTGAGTCATGCCGTATCTAAAGTTGCTCCACACCTGATATGATTGTTCCATCTATAGACATGATTGACTTTGGCCACCTCTACTTCAATAGTAATCTTCCTATGTTATAAAAAGGATAGTTCCTGATCATATTTCCCGTCATTTCGGATTGCGTTACCTTGATTTCAAAAGGTGCGTCATCACATTGACCTTTTAAACTTTACCTTTGACATCATGAAGATCAGTTTCATTAACAAAGTGTAACTACGTTAGGCACAAACCACCTGAATTCAACCTTTCATGGTACCGAAAATCTCTTCGATCGGGCTTACACAAAACTATCATGACGCATACCAAATTCATCGTAATCGGCCTATTCATTAGCTTCGTTATAATATCGGGTTTTAGCGTATACCGGCGGCGGCCATTTTGTAGTTATGCTAATTGTGGGGTGTTAACAAATTCCAAAATGTATGTCCTATATCTTAATTTGATTAATACCTATCAAAGGACATAAATTTGCCAAATGTGGTGACTTCTTCCAAAAGTGAACCTTATTCCTGTAAACTGACCCTACGACAGCAGACTATAACAATATTCACAAAGAGTTGTTTTGTACACTAAGTCTTGTTTCTTTCTATGCTCAATGTGCGATTGTCCATCTGTTTTAGGGTGGGTATTGACGACATACATGAAGGAACACAATAACGTTCTTAGAATCTCTACTCTGCCTGATTATAGTATATACACATTGTGTAATCATTATACAATATGTATTCCGTCTTCGAGCTAGTAGGCGGGGGATGCGATGGGTTCGTTTGAACCTCCTCACTCCTCAGGCAAAATAGATCTGCTTGGAGGAACAGATTTTTTTATAGAAATATACAATCACAGGCAGAAAAACGTAACCTTTTAAATCTGTCGAGTGGGGTAGCTTTGGTAGAGGAAGGGTGGGCAAAACGGGTACATTTTCGTTGTCAATATTACGTGAACGCTTCCGGTTTGTTGCAGCCTTCCCCTTAAATGTATGATCCCATTTATGAATGTCACCTTTCTGGAGTACACTACCTCCTGTCTGGTGACACCATGAAACGACTTACTTTTGTGTTATTTTGTTCTTCTTTGTTCGAACTTTATATTAGTAGGGCCTTAGCTGTATTCCGTCTAGCCGGATGTCGGAAAATCACTCTTCCATCTGCCTGTTGTTTGTGATTCGCGCTAAGTCAACAACCTTCGTACAGCAATGCAATCGCATCCCCGTTGGTGAAGGAAATCGATGGTTCTGGTAGAAAATCAACAGCGATGGCATAGTCGCACCGTATATGGTAGGTGACGGCAGTCAACACTAACAGTGCAGTCGCACCACTGCTACAGACAGACTGACATACATACATACATACATACATACATACATACATGCATACATACATACAGACAGACAGACAGACAGACAGACAGACAGACAGACAGACAGACAGTATTTATTTTGACCATCATAAGCACATAAACTACAATATAATATGCATTATAAGGTCAGGGAGGCTCTCATCAAGACAATCATATGCCGCTATCATGGGAGCCACCCTATACTGATGTAACATAATAAAACAGCGCGGACTATATAGTCGTTACGACATGACAGTTAGAGAACATGTTTGATTCAGCTTCCCTATATAAAGCTAAGCTTGTGGGAAAACATTAACATCTGGCTTCCGACCCAACGCATGCATCCAGTGCTTCGCGCGTGGGTTATTTCACAACTAGGGCCTATCGATGCACGTGAGCTTCACTTTCTCTCCGACATTCTTCATTTTGAACATACAACGAGTATTGTTGCACGTACGTGACGCGGTTGTTTGCGTTTGACGAGCCCAGAAAAGATCGCGTGCCCATATTATGTGAAAGTGCTTTATGGTGTTTATCTAACGATGCTGTGTTTCCTGACATTGGGTAAAGCTAACACGAGAGTCACATATGAACTACCATGTCATCCAGTCAGGGGACGGGCATCGGTGCTTGTTTAATTAACTTTTCAACTTAATTGCCCCATAACGTTGGCCCAAAGTTAATAATAATAATAAGATAACTTCTATTGACCCAACATCTCCAAGGAAGGTTGAACCAACTTTGTTCCAACGCACGTTGGCCCACATTAGCCTACACATCGTTAGCCTAAACTGCCTCGATGCATTTGAGAACAATTGTTACACAACAGAGGTAGCGTGACAAAAAAATTCCCACACCTATGCTTAGCCAGTATGTTACGCATGCACCTTCAGCACGAAATCTTGGAGCTATCTTTGGTGATAATTTCAATTTTAGACGGCATATTTCTCAAACTTTTCGCTGCTGTTATTATCGTATATTCGTGATTTACGACGTATTCGCCGTTGTTTGCCTCTTTCTGTTGCAAAAAGCTATCGCAATTACACTTGTTACTAGTAGGTTTGACTGTTCTAATTCTCCTTTTTACAATATTGCCTTTAAGGATGTCACTAGGTGACAATGTGTACATAATTGCTTAGCTGATGTTGTGATTCAGTCTCCGCGGTTTTTCAATCAGTGCCTCTTCTGAAGTCTTTGCACTGGCTTCCTGTACGATATCGTATTATTAAAAAAAATATGTATCATGTATCAGGTACTTTCACATTTGCAACCAGCAAATGTATATTCATTGCTTATTCCTGTAAAAAAAAGCCTGTCCAGCTTCGATCATCAAGTGGTGCTTTACTTTGTGTTCCTAGAGTTAATACTAATATTGGGACTAGGGCATTTTCTGTTCAGGCCCGTAGCCTTTTTGTGAACCCCCTTTCTCCAAAATGTGAACCCCCCTCAAAATTGTATCTTTAAAATGTGAACCACTAATTGTATTCCATGTTTCTCAAAAGCATCATAAAAGCTGCTGGACAATGTTCAAGCATTACAAGGAATGCCAAGAAAGCCTGATTTGTGCAGTTGGTAAAGGGAGAACCGTTATCTATTAAGTGGTCATCACTGAATGTATGGCAGCCTGGCTGAGGGGTCTGTCCCCAATGCCATGTATGAAAAGGGCAATCACTAGAGGAATGTGTGTCAACGGACCATTGCATCCAATTAGCCATGCAGAAGGACTTCACACTAACCCAGGGTCTCCTGTTATGAAAATGTATGGGGTAACAAATACACAAGAAGCCAATTTTACACCAAACGTAAAATTATGAGTCCTAATTGTAGTCACTCAGAGGTGACAGACGCACACAAAATACTGGTGAATGAACGGGATGATGATGATTTAACAGTTATGAGCACATAAAATTAAGCCATATAAAATAATTCATCATTTCTCATCAGAACTCTGTTGAAAAGTGAACGAAAGGTGCGGCCTTTTATTTTTAGTATGCTGATTAAGGTAACTACCGACTGTCAAACAGGCCATTCTCAACCACTTAAGATATACAGCGAGTGTATTTCTTACAAACTGCAAACCCGGTAGACAAACTCACCTGGCTTACCACAAATCATAATTTTCAACTATTGAGCTGGAACGCGAATTTCGATTAATAATTTATTTAACCAATACAAAATAAAGTTTAGCTTCACCTATTTTAAAATGCGCGTGCTGATGAGAAATCGTGTACTTGTGTGGCTGTATGGTTGCCGAAATATTGTGGTTGCTAGTTGCATGTTGTAGATCTCAGAAAGTGGAGCGTTATCGCTGATGGGGAGGCAAGAATGTGTGAAGGGCCTTTATTATCAATTATTATGTCCGTTTTGTGTTCCGTATAGTCGTAAAATACAGTTTGTGTTTCCTGGAGTCAGTGTACAGGATATGGTATTTGACAGTTTGACACATACAATTTAATTCAAATTCCACAAGAGGACAATAATTTGTCTTATCTTCTATTTACCGGGCATATTTTATAAAGTTTTGTTAATTTACTAACTTTATTATGTTTATGATAAATTACGGAACTTTTGCACATCACATAAGATAAATATAATGTATTAATTGAGTGAAAACCAGATTGTAAATGTCACAACTGTTTATTCTGAAAAATAACTTGGACACACCCACACCCCTCGGTGCCTCGTTTATTATATTAATATGAACATATTCAAAACAATTGCACACTCGGCAAAGGGTTTCGAGTAAATAGTTCAGTTATATTAACAACAAATTATTACAGCGTGTTGGCTTTTATTACAGTTGGGTGTAAATTAGACTTAATCAGGCAACAAAATAGAACCAATCTCCACTGACCACACACGAGTCCCACTTTGTCTGAAAAAGGCACCCCCAAAACAACCTCGTTATGGGCCTGCTGGGGATGCTAATGTGGTGTTTGTATATAAGATGAAAGATATAAGATGAAACCACATGGTCCATCAATCTCACACCCACTTCATTGTTCTTCCAGTTAGAAATGTAACGAGCCCACACGTGAACATGTAGGGCCCTCTGCATTATGAAAAAATATAACACGACATGAACTTGCGGCGTCCCCTGGAGTCTGGATTAATAAAATGTGAACCCACATTGTGAAAAGCTAGCTACGGGCCTGCCTGTTGCTGCACCAACTCTCTGGTATATGCTCCCTCTTAGTGTTAGATCAGTTGAATATGTTATATAATTTCTACTTACTTTTGTAACCTTGCGTAACCACCTTAGCTCCCTGGCGTATCGATCCATCTGTTGTCGACTTTAATTAATATGGCTTATCGATTCTGATATTGACTAACCCTTTTGTATTGATTCGCCTCTGAGCTTGGTTTCCGGTGATTTAGGCGCAAAAGAAGTTACCTTATTAATATTATTAACAATATCCAGACATTTACATGCATATCTAAGATTCTAGACACCAAGGAACTGTGCACGTATTTCTGTTATTTACACGTTATTTGCACATGTTAATTCTGAAAACATTGCACTCTATATTGGAGACCGTGGAGGGTTTGGCGCAAGTTTTACTTAGACATTCTTTTTTGTTGAGGTAACGCACATTTAATAGATCCATTTTGAATAGGTATGTTCCCTATTATGTCATATATTAGAATGCATTTTCAGCGATTTCCTAACTATTGTAGTATTTAATTTACGATATGCCTTTTGTCAATTACCTGACCCCTTCTCAACTGCGCCATCCTGCCCTGTGTACATGGTGGGTTGGCGCACCGATCGGGGTACGTTGGCGCATCACATTAAACACATATGAATTTGTTGCAAATAATTATTTATTCAATCCAAGACACTGGACAGGTCATATAAAGGGGTGTATGGGCATCAAACACCAGACTCACATTTGTGCCATGCATAATACGGATCGACATGCACCGGTATTTTCTTTGTGCAATAATTTGCTGTACACGACGTTTAATTTACTGGATGAAATCACCCCCGGCTTGTAGGTCTACGATGCTGTGACTAGAGCTCGTGCAAGCAGAGCGGGTGGATTGCACGCAGTGGCACTATCTTCTTGCTACTGAAAACATCGTTTGATAGGTGCGATTCCCGAATGTTTGGTAGTATCAATTTTTGTTACGGAATATTGGTCTAACGCAAAGTGCGAAACGCGGAATGAAAGTTAGAAAACACTGTTGTTAGACTCAACGTTAATTGTTACTTCGATGACCATATAAGGTGATATGGCTTTGTATCTTGTTTGGACTCGACGCAAACTGAAAGGTTAATTTCTGCGTTTTATTCGCAATTATTATATATGTTGCTGCATTATTTGCGTATGTCATTCAGCACCAATTCTTCCGTTTGGTTGGTTATACGTATATTACTGACATGACAATAAGGCTATGGTTTACACAGCTATTCGAAATATATACAAGAAATAGCACGTTGTTATAACCCAAATAGTGTAACTTTAATAACGTAAAACACACCGGGCAAGGATGACGCTTGCGCCAACCCGCCCCGACAAAAACTGCGTAAACTTATTTTTACCCCGAACTGGTCGACCACGTTTTGCATGACACAACACAAAAACTATTCGATCCAGTAGGAGTCTGTTCCTTTCCATGTGTGTGCATATCTCATATCTTCGTCATGTTTTACTACACAGCGGGTGACCAGTCAATAACCATGATGTGGAAGACATGGGTCATATCTTTCAATTTCATTAATATAATGAAAAAGCGACAAATCGTGGTGATTTTGGTCTGATTTCGTTTTTGTTTCTGCAATTTTTTGGGGTTGTGCATAAAACTATTGACTTTCATTTGGTGGAGCCACAACATGATTAGTGTATTAGTTTTCCAATGGATCGACAAATTCAACCCGCCCCAAGCGTCGTGCAACCCGTCCCGGTCTCCCCTATGCATAAGCACAGTTCTTGTTCGCCTCTCAAACACTGCCTGTATCCTCGGCAAGTTAGCGGTAGGCGGGAATCTGGAAGAAGAAGATCGTTACACCCAAATGTGAAAATATATAATTATAATAATAAATAATACGGTATTTATGGAAGTGTTGATTATTTAAGAATCAATTGTCAACGTTCACAATGTAGTTCGAATGTAATGCCGAAAATATGATTTATTTTGAACCGCTGTACCAATTATAATATCCATAACAGGCTATAATGCCTATATATATGTCTTGCATAATATATGACTCTTGCCAATTATTTCATTAAGAAAAATACTGAGAATATATTTTAAATATTACAATCGGACAAACACATGTTATTCGTTTATTCCATTTGCCTCTGTATAATATGTTCTGTTGTAGTATTGACAACTCTTACGTACAGGACGCTGATCTGTTGTAAACACAGGTGCAATTGTTCAGTTCCGCCATCTAGCGACCTCAATGCACACTAACAACATGTACAAATATTTCCGATGAAATGCTTGCTGTTCAACTTGTTGGACATCCTCCCAATATTTCGCCGATATTTAATAGCAACACTCTCGCGGATAATCCCTCTAGCAGAAGCAAATTACACCTTCGTAATCATTGCTAGATATGTCATCATACATGTAAAAGAAAATTATAAATGATTTGTAAATATTAATTCTATTAGTGGCGCATTCCAAACATTGTTGGGTGTGTCAATGAATTAAATACTAGCATGGAATGAGTCAATGACGGAAGTGTTGCTGTTCGAATGCGGTTGTAGCTGCGAGGCTTTCTGACAACTGCATTGTAATCTTGTTCGTTTACGTTGAGCGCATCCGAACTTTCGCCAGATATAAGGTTAGTTCTTGGGGTAGGTGATCGTGCGTTGGTTAGCGTAATTGTGAGAGTACATTGTTTTGTGAAACTTTGCGTCGATGCGGGGATTAGACACTTACAACTTGCCCCAGTTGGCGAGGTGTAACGCCGGACCCCGACCCAGGTGTTACTGTTAGCCAGGGAGGCGTCATTGTTTATCGGGAGTGACCTGTCGCTGTCAGTCACGATAACCCACTTTAGGATGTCAGTCATGATAACCCACTTTAGTTTAGGATGTCAGTCATGATAACCCACTTTAGGATGGTTCTCCCAACTTGTGCAGTCTTTTACTTAACTGCCCCGAATGTTTCCCGGTCGTGAGTATATTACATTGCCATTATTGGTGCCAAAGAATGGCGGGCACTAATCGTGTGTCATTGTTTTGAAGACGAAGTTATGGCCGGGTGTACGGAAAGTACGGCTACTCCGCTGCGGGCTTCGCTTCCTAACTTGACAGGGTTGACTATGTTGTATGTATTAGGCCGCTTAGGCGTGTTTCTTTTTAAAAAACCATAATAAAATGTAACATCTCAGTGGTTTTATAAAGCTTTATTGTGGAGTCAGTTTCTAAAAAAGTCTGTATATAAATAATTATTTGAGTGCGATCTCAGCTTAGCCTCGATCATTCAAGCCTCGTTACGACGTTGGGTGGCACTACTGTTTGCTTCACCAGTTTACCTTGCCCACTCTACAGCGTACCAAAAACAAACAACATTCCAGTAATTTTATAGAGTGTTTATTGCACGCATTAGTATTGATGAATTTAGTTTAATATAATAATAATAATATAAATCATTATTCAAGCGCGACACACTAGACTCGTTTACCCAGGTTCCGTTTGGTGGCGCTAACAAATACGGAAACACTGTAGAGAGTACTATGCCAGAAACGCTCCCCCCAAACTAGTGGGGGAAATACATTGAATTTGACGAAACATGTCACTGTCCATCATCCAAGAGACTACCAAAACATGATGATTTAAGGAAGTCGTGGTAACAGTAACAACGTCAACGAGAACGACGTGTTCCATAAAAAATTTTCGTCAGAAACCAAGCAATGGACATTTAGTAGTAGTAACAGTCGAAGTGAATCACCATCGGTTGCAGAGTCTACTGCGGCGACAGCGTCAAGAAGTGACGTATGCGATGTGACTACCAGTTTTATTTATTTATTATTACTAGGTATTCTAGACTATTGTCTGTAATACTGTATTGTTTAATGTTACATTACAATTACTTTTACAACATTAATAAATTACAATTAAACAATTACTATTTACAACTGTTATTTGGTTATTGAAATAAAATGAAAATTGCATATTAATCATTGTTTGCATAACTATATCAATTAGTATGTATCAATGGTTAAGTTGAAAATTGAATAGGTGTACCGTATAGACTACTATAGTTCCCAATAGATGCTCAGAGCGAGTGCTAAGACTTTGGTGCACAACTATTTGTTTCTCAAAAGTGGTACCAGGCAACACTTTTTCAAACACACACAGTCAGCAGTGCACATGTATAAAACTGACTGATGCAACATCGACACATGACAAGAATGCAACATGTTGCAGCTAAGGGCACACACGCACACTATGAATGACCTATCAAGCATCTGCAAGGTGGCGCTAGCAATAGTATTGCCATCAGTTGTGTCTAGCATGCATTCATTCATGAATGCCCCCATTGTTGAGAGCCAGGTTTTTACACCAAATATCATGCCTGCCCGGTCTGCGCTTCGAAGTCAGAGCGCTGGCATGCCAGGCGGATGTGCTAACCACAACACTAGCTGCACTCCCTGCTAAATCTATTCCTTCAAATTTCTGAAAACAACCTTAGAAAAGTTGTTTTGAGAGAAGTACTTACGAAAATAGACCAGCGAAATCCAAAACTCATCAAACACCGTGCATCCTATCTGCGCTGTGTAAATCTTTTGCGTTTCACATGAATCAGTGTGAGATCGGGCAGTGTCTTAAAAATAGGGCAATAGCTTTATAACACAAGATTTCAGTGACACAAGTTTTTATCTGGCCAAATTTGTTTACTTGTGAGTATACAGCTACTGATCTAGTTCCCTTATAAAATACACATATTCAGAAAGTCAATGGGAAAGTGCATACTTTTGAAATGTTCAACAAAAGAAAGTATGTACAAGTGAAAATAACTGGGCAACAACAGGGTGAAACCCCTACGTAGATGAAGAATGGAGGAGCTGAAGGAGGAGGTTGGTGTGATTTACTGTGTGAAAGACAGTTTCAGCGGGAGTGAAAGACAGTTTCAGGGGGAGAGAAAGACAGTTTCAGGGGGAGAGAAAGACAGTTTCAGGGGGAGTGAAAGACAGTTTCAGGGGGAGAGAAAGACAGTTTCAGGGGGAGAGAAAGACAGTTTCAGGGGGAGTGAAAGACAGTTTCAGGGGGAGTGAAAGACAGTTTCAGGGGGAGAGAAAGACAGTTTCAGGGGGAGTGAAAGACAGTTTCAGGAGGAAGCAGGTTATGAGACAACCAAAGTGGGCTGGACGTGACATTTTGTATGTGTCAGGAACTAATAAAAGTGCTAATGAAGAGAGTGGGTGGGCTGAGAAGAGAGTGGGTGGGCTGAGTGTGGAAGAGGGAAGGAGAAGAGAGTGGGTGGGCTGAGAAGAGAGAGGGAAGGAGAAGAGAATGGGTGGGCTGAGTGTGGAAGAGGGAAGATGAAGAGAGTGGGTGTGGTGAGTGTGGAAAAGGGAAGGAAAAGAGAGAGGGTGGGCTGAGTGTGGAAGAGGGAAGGAGAAGAGAGTGGGTGTGTTGAGTGTGGAAGAGGGAAGGAGAAGAGAGTGGGTGGGCTGAGTGTGGAAGAGGGAAGGAGAAGAGAGTGGGTGGGCTGAGTGTGGAAG
This sequence comes from Escarpia spicata, assembly GCA_963995525.1. Lineage (NCBI taxonomy): Eukaryota > Metazoa > Annelida > Polychaeta > Sabellida > Siboglinidae > Escarpia > Escarpia spicata. The sequence continues at coordinate 6,327,291 of OZ023206.1, read as the reverse complement.
AGGGAAGGAGAAGAGAGTGGGTGTGTTGAGTGTGGAAGGGGGAAGGAGAAGAGAATGGGTGTGCTGAGAAGAGAGAGGGTAGGCTGAGTGTGGAAGAGGGAAGGAGAAGAGAGAGGGTGGGCTGAGTGTGGAAGAGGGAAGGAGAAGAGAGTGGGTGTGCTGAGAAGAGAGTGGGTGGGCTGAGTGTGGAAGAGGGAAGGAGATGAGAGAGGGTGGGCTGAGTGTGGAAGAGGGAAGGAGAAGAGAGTGGGTGGGCTGAGAAGAGGGTGGGTTGGCTGAGTGTGGAAGAGGGTAGACGAAGAGAGTGGGTGTGCTGAGTATGGAAGAGGGAAGGAGAAGCGAGAGGGTGGGCTGAGTGTGGAAGTGGGAAGGAGAAGAGAGAGGGTGGGCTGAGTGTGGAAGAGGGAAGGAGAAGAGAGTGGGTGGGCTGAGTGTGGAAGAGGGAAGGAGAAGAGAGAGGGTGGGCTGAGTGTGGAAGAGGGAAGGAGAAGAGAGTAGGTGGGCTGAGTGTGGAAGAGGGAAGGAGAAGAGGAAGATGGAGGGAATGAGAGGAGAGACATTTGGCAGGATTGGTAGTTGTGTGGAGAGTGATCTAATGAGAGCTGGGAGACATGGTGGACTGGAGGTGACAGTTAAACTGGATATAACTGATGGAAGGAGGAAAACAAAATCGAAGATCAGTATCAAAGCCAGCCTCATCCTGGTCTCCAAGGACAGGAACAATGTTCATTAAGTCTCTAATATAGTCTCACGCACAATAAATCAGTATTGTCTGTTCTGTTGAGCTCGATATCACCCTCTCAAGCCAGGGGTGGAAACAGTATGAACAGGAAGTTCATTCAATCAGTTATATTTCACCCCACTTAAGTTACTGTCTTGATTGTGTGAAATAACCCCACTTTCTTCTACACTACAGCCGATGGACGGTGTTTAATATTTGTGTGTATATTTATCTGTGGAGCGCATTGGGCAGTGGCTAGAGCTTTGGTCTCTCGACCGAGAGAACCCGGGTTCGAATCCTGTGCTGTGGTGTCAAACCTTGTGCAAGTTTGTTCAATCTACGTTGCTCCAGTTCACTCGGCTGTATGAATGAATACAGTGGTGGATATTTGCGTATGAATAGTCTTCGCACATTAATTACAGCATGACTGGATGCTTTGAGCAGTCCTGAGGACTGGATACTGCGCTATATGAGAACTTACCTTTTTTATGAAACTTGTACATTTGAATGTTTTGTGGGTACAGCATTCAAATTGCTAATAGTGTTTTGGCCTTTAGAATAATGACACCTTAAATTTATTTATTGTAATATTAACTTCCGAACATTTTATATTCAAACTGAGTAGTAAACAAGGTTGGGTTAATGCAAATATCTATGTACACCGCTTGTGGTTTTGACCAATGAAACAACGTCAAATATTGTATTTTAAATACAAAGTCGAGAAAATGTACGGTACCTGATTTAACTTGGTAAAACTCACTGCCAATTTTCATGTTTGTGCTACAGCTAAAAACATGTTCTCTTTTGTCCTTTCTCAAGTGTTTGTTTTTAGAAACAGTCGTTATCTGAGTAACCATGACAACACAATACTGACACAGAATGGATCTGTCATGTACTGTCAATGTATAATTTGGTTGTACTTTTTATTAGACCGTCTAGGGTGTACTGGAGCCCAATAATTGATGGATCTGCTCCGTCTTCGGCTGCCTATTTCACAATCAAACTACTGGGTGTGACCTCCATCTGAAAGCTTTGCCTTTGCCAATATTGTTCTCAAATATGTAACGTGTACATTACTAGTGCGGCACGATGTCTGGTAAATCAACCTTTCCTGTGTGCAGTTTTTACTTGAACAACTTTATCTTATGTTTTTGTCACAAAGAAACACTTTGGGAACTAATGAACCCATCTTAAAAATACTCATAACTAGTGCTTAACATTTGTGAAATCTTCCAAAAAATTGGAAAATAAAGAATTAATTTGTCCATACAGTAGTTCACCTGTTCCACAGAACACTTAGTTTCAAAACCTGTTTGTCTGTAATCAATGGACAACACATTTTTAGACATGTATATTAATCTATCCAAAGCAAACCATCAAGTGAGATCAAATTATTAAAGCACAGTGGACATTTCAATTTCCATAACAAATAAATAATTCAATTTCTCTTAAAATTGATAAGGTTTAAGGTTTTTTGCTCTTCAAATTTCCAACTGTCAAAAACGAATTCAGTCCATCCAAAAGAGAGACAGACAGACATATTTATTTTTGACCATAAATGTATAAATTGAAATAATTAACATAAATGTAAGGTGAAGGAGACTTCCATTAAGACAACATGTCGCTAATACGGGTGCCCTCCTTTAATAATAGCAAATCAAATTAGTAAATAGCAATAGTGAATAGAAATACTAATCACAATACAAGATATGTAATTATATAGCATATTGTTTACTACTATTACATATATAACAATTATGGATATCACAATAACATTTATATTTCATAATTAAGTAGTTTTTAATGAAAGTTGTGAAACCACATATGAAGTTATATGTATAAAATTTATCAATCATAATGTTGGAATATTGTTAACTGTTTCTTTTATGTTGTGTTGCATATGTTTTTTTGCATATTCATGATTGACTCTGGGAATAAAAAGGTTATTAATGTTATTATTTTATTCCTCATGTGTAGTGTTGATGGATTTCAAAGTTGCATAAATAAGGAATGTGGCAGAAATATTCAGGTAGATCGTGATTGAATAATTTAGAGTAAAATTTCAGTTGTTGCATTTTATAAATGTCATCCATGGGTGGACACATCTCTCGATAAAACTATACGGGCTGAGTTAGAAGAAGATTACGTAGTTGTTCACTGTTGCAGGAGAGAGACCTGAGATTGACAATATCAAGATGTCTGGAATGGCGAGTCCGACCGGATCTCTACAGATCAGATGGGATCCGAAGAACTTAGAGATCCGCACCAAATCCGTGGAGAAGACCCTGGAGCCTCTAGTTACCCAGGTAAATGCTTTTAGGGTCAGCAGATTGTTGTTTGTGCATGAGCACTTAGCACATTCTTCTTGGGTCAGAAGTTGTCAGTTTTTTGCTCGGGTAATACATTTGAAAATCCTGTGTAAGCTGTTACGAGTCTAGATATGGAAGACGTTGTGAAGCAAAATAGGTGACTCAAAACAATGGACACAATGGATGAACATTTTGTCTTCAGTCAAGTGTTTATACATCGTAAAGTCATGAATTTTTTTGTTCAAGATTTGATCATGAATTTTTTTTAATGTCCAAAGTCTGATCATGAATTCTTTTTAATGTCCAAAGTCTGATCATGAATTCTTTTTAATGTTCAAAGTCTGATCATGAATTTTTTTAAATGTTCAAAGTCTGATCATGAATTCTTTTTAATGTTCAAAGTCTGATCATGAATTCTTTTTAATGTCCAAAGTCTGATCATGAATTCTTTTTAATGTTCAAAGTCTGATCGTGAAGTCTTTTTAATGTTCAAAGTCTGATCATGAATTCTTTTTAATGTTCAAAGTCTGATCATGAATTCTTTTTAATGTCCAAAGTCTGATCGTGAATTCTTTTTAATGTTCAAAGTTTGATCATGAATTCTTTTTAATGTTCAAAGTCTGATCGTGAATTCTTTTTAATGTTCAAAGTCTGATCATGAATTCTTTTTAATGTTCAAAGTCTGATCATGAATTCTTTTTAATGTCCAAAGTCTCATGAATTCTTTTTAATGTCCAAAGTCTGATCATGAATTCTTTTTAATGTTCAAAGTCTGATCATGAATCCTTTTTAATGTCCAAAGTCTGATCATTAATTCTTTTTAATGTTCAAAGTCTGATTGTTTTTATCATATAAAACATTAGGTAAGGTGTAAACAGTGTAATCTAGCATCTTGACTACACAAATGTTGTTCTAGCTACATACAAATGTAGTTCAAAATAAATGACTGTTTTCAGTTTAACTTGAACTTTTCTGTATGGGTGTCATATTTACATTGTATGCAGGAGGTATTTCATTTAGCAGGTGCCAAAGATATGCCAATCACTGAGCACATGTATGATCCTGTGTGCGTCTGTCAGTGAGAAGCTGTGGCCATATACAGTGTCTACTGGATATGGCCAATGCATGTACAGATATGGTCTAAAATGGCAGCCAAAATTGATATTCATGACTGGTCAAAGTTGAACTTCAAGCATGATTAAATCATCAAACAAACTTTTTAAATAAACCAGATTTGTGTGATGAGTCAAGATGTGTACATGCAGATTGTCTACGCATCATATTACCGGTAACATGTTTTTTATGACAAAAACATGAGGTGCTCAGATCAGTTAATTTTTTGTACCAACAGATCTTTTCACTTCCTGTTATGCGTACTAGAAATAATTACCTACATTTCATGAGAAATGATATATAAATAAAAGGGTAATGTTTAATTGTGCTGCTGCAACTGACATATTCTGTAAAACCTTTTGTCTACTTGCAACTTAAAAACAATCGTCATGTGAATGGTTTTTGCTGTGATTTTACAACAGCTTTCCATGCAGCCTGAGCAAGACATGTCACCAGACAGCAGTAGTTAGACTATAAATGCTGTTTATCTTATACTAACTTATACATGTCATTGTCAAAGTTGTCATTAAGATGGTGCCTAGCAAAAAATCTGGCATGCAAAATTTCATATTTTCGGTTTTCAGCTATTGATATTTGTCTTATAAAATGGAAAGTTACAAAGAGGTAATAATTACTGGTAACACCGTTTAGATAAAATGCCAGTTAAAATTATAATAAAAATGGTTACAGTAATTGACAATTGATTGCCCAATTCCAGTCCCTGTGCTGGCTTTGCTCCTAAAGCAATCAGGCTCTCATTACATGGGAAATCTAATTGTAAGAAGTGTAATTGTCCGGCTTATGTTCCACTTTCCTCTTTCACCCAATCTTGCAGTGCACTTTGGGCTGATCTTGCAGTTCTGTTGGTTGATTAGATTATGAAGTGCCATTGTAGTTATGCTTGGTTTGTGCTGTGTTCCTGATGCAGGCCACTTGGCTGGTAAGTTCTGGTGTCGATTGCATCCAGCATAAATGTTGTTATTGTTGTCTAGTAACACTGATAGATAACTGCCATGTGCATTGTCGTTGTGTTTGCATGGTTTCAGCAAACTTTTCTGACGTAAACACAGCACCAATGACCTATACTGCATCAATGTTGGGCACGAAGAATTATATGATAATGATTTAAAATGTCCTGTGATGTCTTATGTGTACAGACAGAAAGTATGGCATTATTTTTGCGACTAAATCATTATTAAATTACAATGTAAAATTGTTCAGTATTTTTTAATGTAAAATTGTTAAAGCTACAGACTTTTATATATTGTATACTCTATGCAGTGGAGCCTGACTGTTTACGGCCAGCCTTGAGCAGAAGTCTAGACTGGGCAAAAGGAACCTGAATCAAGCGAGAACATATTTACAATATTACTACACACACACACACACACACACACACACACACACACACACACACACACACACACACACACACACACACACACACACACACACACACACACACACACATATATATATAGATATTATGTATATATATTATATAGCTCTATTTAGTTTATTATTTTAGAAATTATATTGATCATACGTATACATCAATTGTTTATGAACGTTAATTTGGTATTCTGTTTTACTACCATAGTGTATAATATATTTTTTCTTGTGAAAGTTTGAAAAAATGGATACCCTGAAACCCTGTTAATTGTATTATACAGACTAGCTAGTAAAAGTTGCTGTGTGTGGGAATATACAGTGCAACTAGAAAAAACCCTGACATTATTGGACCACGATAAGGCTGGGCTGTTGGAGCCTATCCTTCCATGAGATTATTGGACCAGGATAAGGCTGGGCTGTTGGAGCCTATCCTTCCATGAGATTATTGGACCACGATAAGGCTGGGCTGTTGGAGCCTATCCTTCCATGAGATTATTGGACCACGATAAGGCTGGGCTGTTGGAGCCTATCCTTCCATGAGATTATTGGACCACGATAAGGCTGGGCTGTTGGAGCCTATCCTTCCATGAGATTATTGGACCACGATAAGGCTGGGCTGTTGGAGCCTATCCTTCCATACTTCATTAGTTGGTTTATAGTCGTTTCTTGCTAATGTCGCCCGGCAAGATGTACTGGAAAGTCAGAAGATAACTCTGGGAGCATGATTTCGTTCACATTTTGTCTGTCTTACTTTCCACTATCCAGACACGGAATTATTTAATGCAGGATTCAGTGTGACAGTACTTTATAAAAAATAAACCTAAATTAAAGGAACATCATTTAAATCCACATACCTTGGGGGTTGGTGACTTTACTTGTTTAAGTTTACAATATTTTGTTATAATCTCTAAACTGTAAAATGTTATGTACAACTGTACATATGACCTGTTTACAAATAATGATGAACTGAAAGTAACAATGTGTATAAATGTAAAAGAATCCAAACCATTAAAAATATGTATGATGACAATAATACATGCCTTGTCACCCAATATATTCAGATTTATCTGTATTAAATAGCGGCTTTCCTGTTTGGTATTCACACGCAGCTGTTGGCAAATGTGGGTAGTTTTGATTAAATACATTTATATTTATAGATCTATCTATATCAATTATTTTATTTTTAAAATGGCTGTTAACTTAAATAAAAAAGAAACAACACAGTGAAAAACACACTTTTTGAAACAATTTATCCAGTTTTTTGTCCATAAAATAGAGAGATTTTATAACAATTCAGTTCTTCGGAGTCACACACACACACCCGACACCACTAACTGGACCCGGCATAGTTACTAGTTATAATTCCATTCCAGTTAATAACAGTTGTCGATTAGGATAATCCACCCTCTCAGCAAATTGTACAGATTATTCCATCGTGCTGCACTAAATTATTGAGAGATGGATTTAGTCATCTGCGAAGCTGTGCAGGGATGTCGGTTAAGTGGCTGTCGCTTCTCGTTGGTAAAGAACTGTGAATGTTTACCACGAGGCGCTAACAGCGTTAGTCTGAGTAAGCATAAAATTTTCTGTGTTTCTGCTTTGACATGATTGATTCACATATAGAAGGAATCATAAATGTAGTCGTTCATTGAACATTTGAAACAGTTTGGGTAATCGTATTCAATTTTATTGATCAAACAGGCAAAGTAATTGTAATCCTGTACCCAATTACATTGCCAAGTTAATCATAATTATGATTACAATTAAACAATTTTGGCCTATTTTAGTTGTGCATGTAATATATATATATATATATATATATATATATATATGTATATATATATATATGGTAGCAACCAGGACACTGTGAATATTGTACATGTTTAACAATAATTATTATCGATTACATTTGTGATATAATCAACACGTCTCTTAATAGATTACTTAATAATAACCCGTACTCATAATAATATGGTCAAGTTAGAATATAAGGATATAGAGTAATGTAAACTGTCAGTTCTGTCTATAGATTGGAGTTCAGCTATCACTTACAAATATATTGTTAATTGAGTTGTCACACTTATTCAATGGGTGCCTTGTAGGAGAATTAATAATATTTTTTGTAGGAGAGTTAAATGTTAATGTAAAGAAAGGATGATGCTGAAATATAACAAACATGTAAATTTTATAGTGCCAATTGTTACTGATGTTAACTGACCAGTGGACAGAGTAGTTACGGACCTGTAAAAGTAAGATTTATCTGATTGTAATATCTTGCATTCATGTAATAACAGTGTTGTATTTCTATTATAATTAGTAAACAGCTGGCTTGATTCTTTGTTTTAATTCAGTTTCCTTATCTTTGTTTTGCCTTTTTTGAAATTAGTCAGTTGGGAAAAGTTAATATTTATCTTTGTTCCATTGTCGGCTTTTGTTTGCTGATTGACGGTGAATATGCCTAGTCTAGAACTAGAAGAGAAACATATATTGTGTTCATTTGCCTACATCCTCATTGATATTTATAGTTTCCAGCATTTGCCCACTATGTCAGTTAGGTATAAAATTGTGAACCCTTGGGATGTCTAAATTGCTCACTGCCAAGGCGGTGCCTTGGGGGCCTGGATGACATTGATTGGTTAATCGATGAGCATTCCGGCACGCCAGTGTTGTCTGGTCAGACATTATTGTAGTACTTATCAAATATTAAATGTTATACTGCATGCAATAAAGACTTGGCAGAAGATCGCAGTACGCAGGCTTATAGATTTAGCTGTTCCATTTGTGAATACAAGTATCTGTGTTTGAGTGGAATATGTATTTGTATTTATGTATGGAGAGTGTGTGTCTTTGTATTTGACTTTTTGAGGAAGCCTGTGTTTGTAAATTGTATTGTTTATTTTATATTCATAGTTTTTCTTTTATAATATACATATGTGTGTGTGTAAGAGGCTTTTGTGTGTTTTTGTGATGGAAAGACAATTATTGATCAATATGGAAACATACACTGTACTAAAATACAAATTAACATGGTTGTAATCTTCGAAAACAGTGCTTACATGTTTAACTTTAATGCTTTACAATTATGTAAACATCATTGATACAGAAGCATGTTTGCGTAGTGTAATTATAGAATAAATAGATTTTGATAATAAAATGTAAAGATGGTAGAACTGTAGCTAATATATGCCCATACTTTTATTTCTTATTCAGATGTTTCGTTTATTATCTAGATATGTTATTATATAAAGATTGATTTGACCCACTTACATCTAGGCATATATGGATTTCAAATGTCTATAAACTTATTTGCAAAAATGAACTGAGCACGTAGTGCTGACACTGAACAAACGTATAAATATTGTGACTCTTGTGAAATTCCTGATTTTCTCATCCTTAGGTGACAACTTTAGTGAACCAGAAAGGGCCTTCGAGGAAGAAGAAAGGGCGTTCGAAGAAGGCACATGTTCTCAGTGCAGCTGTCCAGAAGGCAACAGAGAATTTCATTGAGAAAGGGGAGGAGATCGCCAATGAGAACCCGGAGATTAGAAATGAGATGCTTTTGGCTGTTGCTGACGTGCGCAAAACAGGTGTGTGCTGAGACATGGGGAAGATGTGGGGTGTTTAGTGGGGTTTTACATGTATAAGGACCCTTAAATATATATATATACAGAACTGGTTAACTAAGTCCTACCATATTCCTTATAGCGAGATAATTTTATAGGGTCAGGCTTTGAATCTACCTCTGTCTGTGTCAAAACTTGGGCAGTTTTTCACCCCACATTGACTGTGTCTTTCGGAAGAGACACTAGCAGTTGTTGGTCCCTTCTGTCTGGTGTTAATGCCAGGGGAACAAAGGGAAATAATACATTTTCCAATTGTCTTAATTATATATTTGCACCTCTTTTTATATAATTATGTATATTTTTTATGAATTACAAAAGAGGATGGGGTGCTCCAAAACTTGTAGCAGCTTTTTGTTACAGTTCCACTTTTAATAACTAAATAAGCATGACCAGTTGTCCTGCTACATCTAGGTGAAATGTGGGAAATATAATTTGTGACACAAGTGGTAGAATATGCAGTGGCTGGGATTGATGACCACCTCCCTGGCTTCAATGTCTCAGTTGAAGCTGTCAGAAGCCCTGGTTACTTACTTCACCCAGTGTTTATACAGCACTACACTCAACCACCTGGCCTTTTATACTCTGACACCTGGTGATTGAGTAGTGAATGAGTGGCTGAATACTTCCAGGTTACATTGTGTTTGAGTGAACTGCCCTGTCAGGGGTAAAGGATGCCGGGGAACGATCCAACGTGGGTTTAATGTCACCATGTCGCTGCTGTGTGCTATTTTGTGTCACTGTCAGACTCGAGCAAGGAGCCAGTGTCGATCTACACTTTTGATTGTCGTTTTTTTGCCAATCTCCCAATGCGCGCAGTGGCTCTTTTCTTTGCAGTAGAGTGATGTATTCATACATGGGTCTCTCACTGATTGCGTTGTAACTGGTAACTGGATACACAATGTGGAGGGCGAGATTACAAAGCTTGCTGATTAGTCAGAATGAAACATGGATGGTATAAAAGTGTAACACATTTTTAATTTTGTTATTATTGATGAATCAATTTTAGCAATTCCAGCAATCTGCTTAGAGGGTGACATTCTGTGTTTTGGATTGTTCATGAATGAATCCTTGTGACAGTAAGATTCAGACATTTCTGGTGATTATTATTGAACATTTGAAGAGGATGTGGCATTCCTAATGAATAATAGACAACAACATAATAGTAAATTAATAACAGTTAGTGTTTCATAATAACATTAATTTAAACAAAATTAATAATATTTTAATTGATAAATATTTGATATTAAGATCAGTAACAGTTTCCAGAATGTTAGATTGGTTAACATTGCTGTAGTACGTATATATGGCTAGTTCGGATATTGAGAAAACTGTCGGAAGACATGCACAATTTTTTATATAATTTTTAAAATTTGTCTGATCAATAATCTAATTAGAATAATAGTCTGCTCAGAATTAATAGCATAACATAAGCCACTTAGACTAAAGTGCTGAGAACACATTAATTAGATTAACATATTGGTGTTAAAAAAGACCTCTCAGGTATGTCCATCATCAGGGACCATTTCACTGACATTCTTCACTTTCTTGTGAACGCACTAGTCCGATCATGCTCTTTAAAATTGATTTTATTTGTCAACTGTCATCTTGTATACTGAAAACTCAACCACAAGACACCACTGGGACACTTCTGTTGTTGTGTCACAGAAATAGTGTCCTCTGTCTTTTTTGCATTTTGAACATTATCCATAAATTCAAAGTGCTCGGTTTAATGAAGGTTTTCCATCATGTGCTCATTAACTCATTATTATGAAACAGTCAGATGAACAACTTGATGACAATAACGTTGTTGTTTCTCATTGTGTCTACCAGGCGGAGAGATGCGGGCAGCGTCGCAGGAGTTTGCCGATGACCCGTGTTCGTCGATGAAGCGGGGAGCGATGGTTCGGGCGGCCCGGGGACTGTTGTCATCTGTCACTAGACTCCTCATTCTGGCCGACATGGTTGACATCCATCTCCTGCTTAAGTCTCTACATGTCGTAAGTTCTCTCTCTCATTCTCCCCCTCTCGCTCGCTCACTCTCTCTCTCCCTCTCTGTCTCTCTCTCGCTCACTCTCTCTCTGCCTCTCTCTCTCTCGCTCTCTCTCTCTCTCTCTCTCTCTCTCTCTCTGCCTCTCTCACTCTCGCTTACTCTCTCTCTCACACACACACACACACAGTTTTTTATAATTATTTGTTCTCGTCATATATTTCTACTATCTTGGTTACCATGGTTACCCTGGTGTTGAATGGGGAGAAACGATACCTGTTATATTAATATTTTCTGGTTAGAGCCGCTTCTAGATCAAGTAGATTATATGATACCTGTAGATAGCTACATAATGCCATGCTGCAGGTTAGCAAGCGTTCCCTGACCAGTGCCAAGATCACCACGTCCCCTGGCTGAAATTTTAAACACATCACCGTGTGTAAGTGGTGCTAGCCCCCACAACTTCCTTAGAGCTTTTCGCCATGCTATGCATATATTGCCCACACTCTTACTCTGGAGATCCCGTAGTGGAGCTCCGCAGTAAGAGCAGCAATATTGTTTAAATAAATTGCACTTTAACAGTCGTCTTAATATGACAAAAATCGGCCATGAACATATTTTCCATTCCAAATTCCAAAATTTAGCAGTGGTATCGGTGACTAAACTATCCTTATTAACAATGGATATATGAATTTAATAAGTTTTCGTAGTCTGTTTCATTATAATGTAATTACCTCAACAGAATGTTTTTGTTTATTTACCAATTGTAAACCATGTTTTAATATGTTACACAGCACCATAAAAAATATTTAGGATCTGGCACAAGACCAGATATAATATATTATTATCAACTCATTAGTTTGAACTTGGATGTCCTTGCTAGGTTGAAGACGACCTTGAACATATCCGCAATGCCGCCAGTCAGCAGGAATTGATGAACAGTTTCCGGAACTTTGGTCGCAACGTCGTGGAACTAACAGAGAGAGCCGGGAGAAGACAGCAGGTTCGGGCTCAGCCAACAAACCATTTCTCATTGGCTATAATTCACGGAAGAACACGCAACAAATAGAACCAAACATTTGTCTCGGTTTAATGCTGTTACACCAATACGTATTCAGTATGAAAGTATATGTGTGAAAAAGTCACATAGGAGTAACTAAGCCAACGGAGGATTTAGTTTTTTTATAACTAGTTTTTAAGAAGGTGGTGATAGTTTCTGGGAAATGGTTCACTAAGATGTTTGGCTCATAAATATCCATCATTAAACAGTGTGTGATGTTAAATTTAAACTGGTGTTGACAGTTTTCAACAGTATTGTTAAGGGGCGAAATTGATTTAAAAGAACAAAATCAGTCACGTGAGCCTATCAGAATGTTGGTGAAATGTTCTCCAGATGATTGTAAAGTGATGTGGTCAGTATGTTTCTGAGTATATTTGCATGCAAAATAAAGTTGATAAATTTGCTGTTTTTAACTCAGGATTTGAAGGATAACCGTCGCCGTGACGACCTCGCCGCGGCTAGGGCTACGCTGAAGAAAAACAGCATGATGCTGCTGACAACATCGAAAGTGGGTGTCTCATTTGAAATTATCTCCCAATAGAACTGTGGGTGTGTCACAGCAAATTTCCCGAATCATGATTTTCTAGCTTAAAATAAGTATCGGATGCCTCAAGGCAGCCAAGCACATCACATCAGTGTTTCCCCTGGTATATGACAAGGGAGGCGGGGCCGCCTTGCTGTTTTTCTACGCCGCCCAAAATATGCCAAAATAGCTGCCTCGTAGCTATTTCATACGCCCATTTTTTCGTTCTTTCGTGATATATTCTGCATCGGCTAGCGGCATGAAATGACACCACAAAGTCATATTCCTGCAAAATCGCAAATTTGTAGCAATATTGTTTAGACGTCTGAACATCGCTCAGAGCCGGTTAGGATTCACCTCTTGGAATTAACTCCATTGGACAACGTGAATGACATCACTTGTCAGTTGTCCAATCACTAAATATTCCCATGGGATTCCCTGTGTCTCCAATGGTGACACCTTGCGCAGTTTCAGTATACTAGAAATCTAGGCATTCATGTAACATGGCGCCCAAATGATAACTGCGTTTGGGAGACATGTGAAACTCGGAAAGAAAAACAACAAAGAAAACGGTAGATGAACTAAGATTGCACTCAATTTTACTATTATAGTATGCGCCCACATTAAATCAGAATGCTGGTGTAGCTGATGTTGAATTTCTGGTTTATGACGAGGGTAGGAGTAAAAACTGTGCAGGCTGATGACACTACATCACTAGTCGGCACTTGTGTCAATTTCGGACCCTTTTGAAGCCCAAATAAAAACCATGCATCCTATTCACCAGTCAGCACTTGTATCGAATTCGGACCCTTTTGAAGTCCATATCTCGTAAAAGACGCCTATTGCCCAAAGCCATGTATACTAATGGATTATCAATACCTTAGGCTAGGCAATGATATGTTTGCACAGAATGTGAATATACTAAACAACTTAACACTGTTTTATAAAAAAGGACACAATTTGATAAATGTTTCATGTGACTAACAGAAACATACTTTTGTGGCATTCCAGAAATGACTGTTTTATTAATTGCATAGCATGCTTGCAACATATAAAAAAGTGTAATCTTTGGAAGAGAAACCACATTTAACATCATAATATTATGATATGATAATCATTTAAAGGTGATGATGGGTTGAAAGAGTCTTCAGATGATACCCCTGTCACTGACTCTGTCAGCGTGGTAACAAGGCCTGGGGTTAGGGCAAGAGTCTTCAGATGATACCCCTGTCACTGAGTCTGTCAGCGTGGTAACAAGGCCTGGGGTTAGGGCAAGAGTCTTCAGATGATACCCCTGTCACTGACTCTGTCAGCATGGTAACAAGGCCTGGGGTTAGGGCAAGAGTCTTCAGATGATACCCCTGTCACTGACTCTGTCAGTGTGGTAACAAGGCCTGGGGTTAGGGCAAGAGTCTTCAGATGATACCCCTGTCACTGACTCTGTCAGCGTGGTAACAAGGCCTGGGGTTAGGGCAAGAGTCTTCAGATGATACCCCTGTCACTGACTCTGTCAGCGGGGTAACAAGGCCTGGGGTTAGGGCAAGAGTCTTCAGATGATACCCCTATCACTGACTCTGTCAGCGTGGTAACAAGGCCTGGGGTTAGGGCAAGAGTCTTCAGATGATACCCCTGTCACTGACTCTGTCAGTGTGGTAACAAGGCCTGGGGTTAGGGCAAGAGTCTTCAGATGATACCCCTGTCACTGAGTCTGTCAGCGTGGTAACAAGGCCTGGGGTTAGGGCAAGAGTCTTCAGATGATACCCCTGTCACTGACTCTGTCAGCATGGTAACAAGGCCTGGGGTTAGGGCAAGAGTCTTCAGATGATACCCCTGTCACTGACTCTGTCAGTGTGGTAACAAGGCCTGGGGTTAGGGCAAGAGTCTTCAGATGATACCCCTGTCACTGACTCTGTCAGCGTGGTAACAAGGCCTGGGGTTAGGGCAAGAGTCTTCAGATGATACCCCTGTCACTGACTCTGTCAGCGGGGTAACAAGGCCTGGGGTTAGGGCAAGAGTCTTCAGATGATACCCCTGTCACTGACTCTGTCAGCGTGGTAACAAGGCCTGGGGTTAGGGCAAGAGTCTTCAGATGATACCCCTGTCACTGACTCTGTCAGCGTGGTAACAAGGCCTGGGGTTAGGGCAAGAGTCTTCAGATGATACCACTGTCACGGACTCTGTCAGCGTGGTAACAAGGCCTGGGGTTAGGGCAAGAGTCTTCAGATGATACCCCTGTCACTGACTCTGTCAGCGTGGTAACAAGGCCTGTGGTTAGGGCAAGAGTCTTCAGATGATACCCCTATCACTGACTCTGTCAGCGTGGTAACAAGGCCTGGGGTTAGGGCAAGAGTCTTCAGATGATACCCCTGTCACTGACTCTGTCAGCGGGGTAACAAGGCCTGGGGTTAGGGCAAGAGTCTTCAGATGATACCCCTGTCACTGACTCTGTCAGCGTGGTAACAAGGCCTGGGGTTAGGGCAAGAGTCTTCAGATGATACCCCTGTCACTGACTCTGTCAGCGTGGTAACAAGGCCTGTGGTTAGGGCAAGAGTCTTCAGATGATACCCCTGTCACTGACTCTGTCAGCGTGGTAACAAGGCCTGGGGTTAGGGCAAGAGTCTTCAGATGATACCCCTGTCACTGACTCTGTCAACGTGGTAACAAGGCCTGGGGTTATGGCAAGAGTCTTCAGATGATACCACTGTCACGGACTCTGTCAACGTGGTAACAAGGCCTGGGGTTAGGGCAAGAGTCTTCAGATGATACCACTGTCACTGACTCTGTCAGCATGGTAACAAGGCCTGTGGTTAGGGCAAGAGTCTTCAGATGATACCCCTGTCACTGACTCTGTCAGCGTGGTAACAAGGCCTGGGGTTAGGGCAAGAGTCTTCAGATGATACCACTGTCACTGACTCTGTCAGCGTGGTAACAAGGCCTGGGGTTAGGGCAAGAGTCTTCAGATGATACCACTGTCACTGACTCTGTCAGCGTGGTAACAAGGCCTGGGGTTAGGGCAAGAGTCTTCAGATGATACCCCTGTCACTGACTCTGTCAACGTGGTAACAAGGCCTGGGGTTAGGGCAAGAGTCTTCAGATGATACCACTGTCACTGACTCTGTCAGCGTGGTAACAAGGCCTGGGGTTGGGGCAAGAGTCTTCAGATGATACCCCTGTCACTGACTCTGTCAACGTGGTAACAAGGCCTGGGGTTAGGGCAAGAGTCTTCAGATGATACCCCTGTCACTGACTCTGTCAACGTGGTAACAAGGCCTGGGGTTAGGGCAAGAGTCTTCAGATGATACCCCTGTCACTGACTCTGTCAGCGTGGTAACAAGGCCTGTGGTTAGGGCAAGAGTCTTCAGATGATACCCCTGTCACTGACTCTGTCAGCATGGTAACAAGGCCTGGGGTTAGGGCAAGAGTCTTCAGATGATACCCCTGTCACTGACTCTGTCAGGCCTGGGGTTAGGGCAAGATCAACATCACCACAACCAAGTACCAGTGGTCAAGTGGAGATCACACCTCAACTGAGTAACAGTAGTCAAGTGGAAACCACACCTCAACACGATGAAATATGATTACTGACTTTTATTAATCATAATCACAAAATTTTACAAGTAGTGTAAACATGTTTACATGCTATCTTGTTGTTTTATATTTCCCCTCTATTTTTAAGAGTAAAGGTTAAAACACACCTCAGAATGCACCATTTTAAGCTCATTCCAAAAAAATCCCGGACTCCTCTACCATTGCTTCACATCTGCAGCACTCTTGAAGCTCATCCCTACCACCCACCCATTATTTTACGCAGGGGAAACACTGCACATTAAAAATGATGTCTGAATCTACTGACCTCAAAATTTCTTGTTAAATACAGTCGTGCCCCGTAATAACGTGCCTCGATATAGCGTGGATTCAGTTATAACGCAGTCGGTCATGGACCCCAAATTTCTGCCGTCATGGGGAAAGACTATTAACGCTCCAATAACTGTCACTTTTCTTTTGTGAAGTTCTCATGTTTGCCCAGTAAAAGGTATATTTTGACCGACTGTTTTTGTCGGACAGTAAATTAAACGTAGAAAGTATCGCTGAAGATTGTGACGATTCAACTGTTGATAATTGACAATATTTTCGATGGGTTTTCTAATGATCACGTCGATGGTGCGGGTGATACTAGACCATCAGTAAATTTTTTATTATAGTTACTGTGGTAACCAGATTACAAAAAAATGCACGATCTTCTCCATGTATCATAGTTCAAGAATATACCAGGTGTTCCCATTTGAAAACTTATTATTTCTTGGTGAAAAAAGCAACTGAAGTGAAATTGATAATATTTCAAATAACTACCAGGGAATGCCGACTGCAGTAGTGACAGGGCTGCAGATCTGAAATTGTTAATGCATGTTAACCTTAGTAAAGGAGATCAGAATAATATCAGGCTGAAATTGCATGTGAATATTGCATCGCAAACATTAGCTTTTCGCTACGATAAATGCTCTGGATAAACAATGCAAAACATTTTACTGGTGCACCAAAACTATGAATTCGTCAAACGCATATGAAATGATGAATCGCATTATTATTCGGTATGGTAAATGTGCAGTTCAGTTTGCATCATGGCTTGTTGGTCGTGGTTAACTGTTGGTCTGTAATCGGACAAAACAAAATTGTACATCATTCATGAGTTTTATTCAGTTAAAAATTTGACAGTGTGACATTTAAACATAATAGAAATTGACTGGCAGACTTAATAAGCTGCATAAATTGCATATAGACCACGCGGCCAGCGCACTGGCTTCGATGGCATTCTTGGTGCATTGGCTGTGTCGTCATCGTAGCGCCCCTGGTGGCAGATATGAGCATGCGTTATCATGCCCCGTTTATAACGTGAAGTCATTTTGTGGACCCCGACTATCGTGTTATAAAGAGGCATGGCTATAGGCAGGAAACCATTGACATAAAAAATGACTGGGGTCCAGAGGGTTGATTTTTAATACTGCATATCCTCCTTAGCTTCTTAGCAATTCCATCCATCCATTGAAGACTTTTGCTCTGTACCTTACAATGAGAATGCTTAATCCTTTGGATGTGTTGCATGGCTTGCGCCGCTGAGCTCAGATTTTGACGCTAAAGAAATAGTTCCATTATTATTATTAGTAGTTCCATTTGATCACCTTTGCAGGCGTATGTTCGTCACCCTGAGTTAGCGGCGGCACGGGCCAACCGAGACTACGTCATGAAAGAAGTCTGCGACGCAGTGAGCACCATCTCTGGGGTGGCCCAGGCAACTGGACAGTCAAAGGCACACCCATTCGAGGGCGCTGGAGAACTGGCAGCAGCTCTTGATGAGTTCGACGTAAGTCAACCAAATTGGATCAACATCTAAGGTGTCGCTCTCTCAATTAAGAGGTTCAAATCCGCTTTGCAGATTGAACAATCTTACTCCCTCAGTTCACTCGGCTGTTATAAATGAGTACATAAGGTGCATTCTCATACAGCGCAGTCTCCACTCCTCCAGACTGCTCAAAGTGCTTTACACTTTACTCCCTGCCACACCTGTCAAACACATCTCATACAGCGCAGTCTCCACTCCTCCAGACTGCTCAAAGTGCTTTACACTTTACTCCCTGCCACACCTGTCAAACACATCTCTTACAGTGCAGTCTCCACTCCTCCAGACTGCTCAAAGTGCTTTACACTTTACTCCCTGCCACACCTGTCAAACACATCTCATACAGCGCAGTCTCCACTCCTCCAGACTGCTCAAAGTGCTTTACACTTTACTCCCTGCCACACCTGTCAAACACATCTCATACAGCGCAGTCTCCACTCCTCCAGACTGCTCAAAGTGCTTTACACTTTACTCCCTGCCACACCTGTCAAACACATCTCATACAGCGCAGTCTCCACTCCTCCAGACTGCTCAAAGTGTTTTACACTTTACTCCCTGCCACACCTGTCAGACACATCTTATACAACGCAGTCTCCACTTCTCCAGACTGCTCAAAGTGCTTTACACTTTACTCCCTGCCACACCTGTCAAACACATCTGATACAGCGCAGTCTCCACTCCTCCAGACTGCTCAAAGTGCTTTACACTTTACTCCCTGCCACACCTGTCAAACACATCTCATACAGTGCAGTCTCCACTCCTCCAGACTGCTCAAAGTGCTTTACACTTTATTCCCTGCCACACCTGTCGAACACATCTCATACAGCGCAGTCTCCACTCCTCCAGACTGCTCAAAGTGCTTTACACTTTACTCCCTGCCACACCTGTCGAACACATCTCATACAGCGCAGTCTCCACTCGTCCAGACTGCTCAAAGTGCTTTACACTTTACTCCCTGCCACACCTGTCAAACACATCTCATACAGCGCAGTCTCCACTCCTCCAGACTGCTCAAAGTGCTTTACACTTTACTCCCTGCCACACCTGTCAAACACATCTCATACAGCGCAGTCTCCACTCCTCCAGACTGCTCAAAGTGCTTTACACTTTACTCCCTGCCACACCTGTCAAACACATCTCATACTGCGCAGTCTCCACTCCTCCAGACCGCTCAAAGTGCTTTACACTTTACTCCCTGCCACACCTGTCGAACATATCTCATACAGCGCAGTCTCCACTCCTCCAGACTGCTCAAAGTGCTTTACACTTTACTCCCTGCCACACCTGTCAAACACATCTCATACAGCGCAGTCTCCACTCCTCGAGACTGCTCAAAGTGCTTTACACTTTACTCCCTGCCACACCTGTCAAACACATCTCATACAGCGCAGTCTCCACTCCTCCAGACTGCTCAAAGTGCTTTACACTTTACTCCCTGCCATACCTGTCAAACACATCTCATACAGCGCAGTCTCCACTCCTCCAGACTGCTCAAAGTGTTTTACACTTTACTCCCTGCCACACCTGTCAAACACATCTCATACAGCGCAGTCTCCACTCCTCCAGACTGCTCAAAGTGCTTTACACTTTACTCCCTGCCACACCTGTCAGACACATCTTATACAACGCAGTCTCCACTCCTCCAGACTGCTCAAAGTGCTTTACACTTTACTCCCTGCCACACCTGTCAAACACATCTGATACAGCGCAGTCTCCACTCCTCTAGACTGCTCAAAGTGCTTTACACTTTACTCCCTGCCACACCTGTCAAACACATCTCATACAGCGCAGTCTCCACTCCTCCAGACTGCTCAAAGTGCTTTACACTTTACTCCCTGCCACACCTGTCAAACACATCTCATACAGTGCAGTCTCCACTCCTCCAGACTGCTCAAAGTGCTTTACACTTTATTCCCTGCCACACCTGTCGAACACATCTCATACAGCGCAGTCTCCACTCCTCCAGACTGCTCAAAGTGCTTTACACTTTACTCCCTGCCACACCTGTCGAACACATCTCATACAGCGCAGTCTCCACTCTTCCAGACTGCTCAAAGTGCTTTACACTTTACTCCCTGCCACACCTGTCAAACACATCTCATACAGCGCAGTCTCCACTCCTCCAGACTGCTCAAAGTGCTTTACACTTTACTCCCTGCCACACCTGTCAAACACATCTCATACAGTGCAGTCTCCACTCCTCCAGACTGCTCAAAGTGCTTTACACTTTACTCCCTGCCACACCTGTCAAACATATCTCATACAGCGCAGTCTCCACTCCTCCAGACTGCTAAAAGTGCTTTACACTTTACTCCCTGCCACACCTGTCGAACACATCTCATACAGCGCAGTCTCCACTCCTCCAGACTGCTAAAAGTGCTTTACACTTTACTCCCTGCCACACCTGTCAGACACATCTTATACAGCGCAGTCTCCACTCCTCCAGACTGCTCAAAGTGCTTTACACTTTACTCCCTGCCACACCTGTCAAACACATCTCAACTTCTCTGGGAAGCATTCAGCCATATTGCAATTAATGAGCGAAGACTATTCGTACACATATATCCACCAGTGTCTATAGCCAGGTACTCATTCATACAGCTGAGTGAACTGAAGCAATGTAGAGTAAATGAATTTGCCCAAGGTTCGATACTGCCGCACAGGATTCGAATCCGGGTTCTCGCAGTCGAGAGTCTGAAACTCTTGCCTCTGCGCTACACTCCAGACCTGACAGCAGATATGCAAAGTATTGTGAATGAATGAACATTGAACAGTAATTGCAGCATAATGAAAGCTCCCCAGAGAGACCAGGTTGTTTAGGAATGAACGGGTCTGCCAGGGGTTTTTAATCATTACACAATGTAAGCAAATCACTAGTTTGTAATAACTCTCGTGAAGGCACACAGTCACAGTGATAGTGAATGGCTACTTCACACATGATGCAAAACAATACAAGAAACTGTATCTTTGAATTTACAATTTAAAACCAAACCAAAAGTATATTTATGTTTACCAACCAATTATTAACCCACAATGTCCAGAAAAAACAAACATTTCACATTGTTTCCACCCGTCACCAACCCAAAGCAATATACGAGTGATTTTTAGACATGCTGCCCTGTTTTGACATCTACAAAAGCATCATTGTTCATTAACATATGTTCCACTCGATAGGTGGCACCACAGTATCAGTTTGTTTTCGCTGCGACACACAGTGATGACCAACCTTGACATACGTAAGGTGATACTTTACGTTTTTGAGAACTGTTAACTTATGCGGGCATCTCTTAGATTTGCACAAAATCGTATTAACTACTTGTGATGGGTTTTGCAGCGTAAGATCATCATGGACCCACTGAACTACAACGAGGTTCGTAGTCGGCCATCGCTTGAGGAGCGGCTTGAGAGCATCATCAGTGGCGCCGCCCTGATGGCAGACTCGTCATGCACACGAGACGATCGACGAGAGCGCATCGTGCAGGAATGCAATGCAGTCAGAGAGGCTCTGCAGGGTCTGCTTACTGAGTACATGAACAATGTAAGTGCGTTGCAGAAACTAACACACGATGGAGCATAGGAAGTAGTGATACGTTTCTGGAGGTATTTAAGTTGTAGTGTTTGTTGGATGGCACAATTTTTAAAGGCGTTTGCTGGTTGAAGATGCTTGTAAAATTAGTATAGTTTTCCTATATATGTAATCAAATTGTGTGCACCTGGTTGAAAAACAGAGAATGGTGTCTTTCTTGGCGTAATATATTGGTATGTGTTCATCTTAACGTAAACAGTAATAATGTACTGAAATGGTTGGGTCAGCACAGTTTGGCAACACAATTTACATTGGCAATACATGTAAAGTCGCAATTGTAATAACACAAATCTAACACAAAACAAACTATTGTAATAGCACACTTTAATTACAACAAAATATGGTCGAGGTAATATCACAATTCAGAACCATCTCCAACACTAATTAACACACTCTGTTAATAACACAGTTTGGTAAATCGTTACGGTCAGTCCAAACTGACAACTTACTAACTCAAGAACACATTTAACACACTTAATGTTCTTTATGCTGTTTAACACACTTTGGGTGCTGCCAATACTTAACACACTTCATGTTTTGCTGGTACTTAACACACCTACATTGTTGCTGATGCCCCAACCAAATGTTTCAGTGCGGAGCCCCCCGTGGAACACAGGTAGTGGTAACAACGTGTGCTTCACCCCTTTCTCTACCCCATCGCATTCACACCCCACTTTTATGCCCCCAGCTTGCTGGATGATTTTCAGCTTCAGCATGTAAAAATCATCAGTAGTGACACTTACTCAGTGTTGTGAAATGTGTAGAGTTGGCATGATGATTATTACAATCCATTCAGACAGGATGATTAATAATTATGTATCATTACAATAGGCAAGGAACGTTTTGTATTAATTAATTATTATTATTTTTTTAAATAGCACTTTTACCAAATTTTTGAAGTTGTATAATATTTCATTGCCTCTTATTTATTGTCATTTTCCTTTGAATATTAATTATATAACTGCATAAATAAATAATGTGAAAGCTTTTGATAGGCAAATATTTAATAAAAAAACAGCCAATTTTAGATGGTTTTCTAAATTCTTCCTTCACTTTTTAACATCAGCTACAAACATGGTTTGTGAGGAAGGTAGATCTTCATATGAATGTCAGATATCCTCGTAGAATTCTTGTTTCTGAATGGATTGGTGCAAACACAGTTTGATTGGATGTTAAAATAGACCAATTTTGTATCGACGTCTGTACATTTTTTTAAATATTTTGTTGCCTTGATAGCATTGTAACACGTGTATATTACAATGCAATGTCCATCTTCCTGTAACTGTCCCAAGTCTATTGTCTACAACTCTCCTGGTTACTACTGTATATCAACATTTAATTTACGAAATATAATTTGTATTTAAAAAAATGCAGAACAAAGTATTGCAAAGATACTTGATAGTGACATTATTAATAACTACCAAAAACAAAAAACTGTCCAGACAAGAAAGTAAAATGTGTATTTAAAAGACTGTCCATTTAGGTGCATGGTGATTTTGCATTATGGTTATGTGTGAGTCATAAAGTTAATAAAATCATATCAATATTATTAGTACAATATTTCATAAAAAATCAACAATGTTGCATGCTTGTATTAAATTAAATCAAATAAACTAGTAAATTGTGGTTTACAATTCTACTTATCTTTTAATAAATAATGTTAAACAAAATTAAATTTATTGGAGACATCTAGAGGGGAAACATTATGATTGCTACGTTTATGTTAAGAAGTCACTATAACATAACAAAATATGATTAATTGAATCCAGGGTGATCTAGTTATATTTTGCAGTACAGGCAACTTAAATTTCATAGTGCCAAGTCAATAAAATGTTCACAGTTAAACTGCATAACAAAGGAACTAGTGTTCACATGAAAAATGCTATCGACACAGACACATTAATAGAATTTGTTTGTAATATTTAACCTTCGTGATTGTTAACATCAAAATGCACATATTATGGTCACCTCTGCCACAGATAGGAAACAAACATCTTTTATCAATCAGCAGCTTAGCCAGATACATGTCTGCCTGTCTTCAAGACTGGTAATTGCAACTGATAAGACTGGTGGAATTTAGAGAAGGCCAGTTGGGCACTAGATTAGCAAATAGTTCTAGTCTAGAGGTCCACATTAATGACTATCTCTGGCACAACTGGTGGGGAAACAAATTGAGTTGGTCAGTATTAATTAAATAAATGCATAAAAGACCCAGGTTTGTCATTGAAAAAACTAAACTGGCTAATAATGGCTGAGATTGACTTGAATGGCTTCAATGCAAGCCATTCACGTGCTCAAAGGCACACTTTTGATTAAACAAGACTGGCAAAGAATTATTTCTGGCTAAGGCCAAGCTAAATACATGTCATTAGCATGTAATGTTTGTTCCAAAGCATGTAGCTTCATGGATATAATGTTCCAAACTACTGAGCCAGGGGCTGTAAATTACTTACTCTAAAACTAACTGTGGAGAAGCTTTTTATGTGTCCCTTCTGCCCCCATTACCTGCCCCCATTACCTGCCTTGCATGAAGCCCTGCATGCGTATACTTTGTTTGATTTTCAGGTTTGGTAAATTTTCAATTCTGGTTTTGTGGAAGGTGTCATGTGTTTGTTGAGCTGGCAATGCAGCCTATCTAATCCATATTTCTGTGGAGTGGGCAATTGAACTACAGTATATAACATTGACAATGACATCGTGTTTGATATGTACAGTAGTTCTCTATGTACATAAGGTGAATATATTTATAAAGAATATTTGTTTAGGAATCATCTGTCAATAATAATTTTAAAATGTGAACATTTTATGCCATCCCAAGAGGAAATGTAATTTATTTGGTACGGTGTGACCTATTTTACTGGTAATTGGACATTTTGTCAGGGACAATTTTACACGCAGTTTGTGTATTGACTAGGACAGTGGTTAAGCAATGACTACAGATGAAGAAACATCAGTAAGACATCAGTAAGACATCAGTAAGACATCAGTAAGACATCAGTAAGGCATCAGTAAGGCATCAGTAAGACATCAGTAAGACATCAGTAAGGCATCAGTAAGACATCAGTAAGGCATCAGTAAGACATCAGTAAGACATCAGTAAGGCACCAGTAAGGCACCAGTAAGACACCAGTAAGACATCAGTAAGACATCAGTAAGACATCAGTAAGACATCAGTAAGACATCAGTAAGACATCAGTAAGACATCAGTAAGACATCAGTAAGGCATCAGTAAGACATCAGTAAGGCATCAGTAAGACATCAGTAAGACATCAGTAAGACATCAGTAAGGCATCAGTAAGACATCAATAAGACACAGCCTACAATGGTAGACCTGTCTTTATCTGTCTAGCTAACGGCAGCTGTGTAGGGCTGGGGAAAGAATGTAAAGTTCAGCACAGACTAATTATTTGGTGCAGTTTACATCTGCTGCCCTGAGAGGTGTATGTTTAGCCATGCAAGGTGCCACACAGCCACAGGCTGTGAACAGGTTGAGTTATGCAGGAACAGGCTGGAAAGTGTTTGCATGGTACTTCTGTTGGGGTACTTCTGTTGGGGTACTTCTGTTAGGGTTTGTGGGGTTTTGTGTTCCTCTTTCGTTTCTGATTTTTTATTAAATGTTTTTATTTCATGTGAAACCCTTATACATTGAAATGCGCAAATATACAATGTACATGTTAAAAATATAAATATTGTAATTGACTTATATAAAAAGGGTGTCTGCTCTTGTGTCATCCGATCAGCATCGAGTGTCATCCGATCAGCATCGAGTGTCATCCTTTGGTGTCAAAACAGTCAACAGCTGTGTCCACCCCATGTGTTTCGCGTACTTGTTACTTGTAATTAGCAAAGTTGAGTAACTTCTAAAAGTATTGGTGTCTGCAGTCATGTTAATCCAAGACTACCTGCTCCTCATTTTAAAATATAATATTGTATTACATATTACCAACATTCGTAAAATCCATATTGACACATGAAACAGCTTGTCTAAACATTACAGTCGTCCTGGTGATATGTCAGATTAATCCCTCATTTTAAAGATACAATGTCTTTTTCTCATATATTCACATTGTTATATTGTTCCAGATACTAGAATTAATGTTTAATACACCTGAAACAATGTTTGCAATTTAAAAGTACCATTATGCCCGAATTGTAAACAAAACATTCAGTAATCAAACCACTGTTATTACCACTCACTGCTTTGACGTTGGCTCGTTCCCACGCTCCTGGCCAAACTGGGAGTAAGTACGACTGATTCACACTATAAAACTGGTGCCCCAAACTCCCTGCCAGTAACTATACAACAGAAGAAACATCCTCCTGCCCTAGGATATTGTGCGATGTGTTGATTTCTGTGACTGACCCAGTACTTTGTGTTGTAGGCGGGTCGTAAGGAGCCAAGTAAGGAACTTGACCACGCCATTGAGAACATGTGTAAGAAGACTCGAGAACTTCGCAGACAGGTCAGTGAACAAATCATGTCTCATCATGGTTTCTTTGTGATTTACCCCTTCCAACAACCAAGATGTGGTTACAAAAACTGCAAAAATGCTATTGTAATGATTATAGGATATTTATTAACAGTTACAATTTCATCATTAAAAATGCCTATCTCACATCAGTCATCTCATTCTGGTTTATTCTTAGAGTCAATACTGACATTTAAACTTGGGCATTTTCTGTTGGCACCGACTCTTCGTTAGTAATCAAGATAGGTTAAATATTTTGCCAAAAAATGAAATAAGCCAGACGAAAAATATATAATTCAGAAACGACATTTAAAACTTTGCCATAAATGTTGTATGAAATGTTTTGTTTTCAGTTGCGCAAGGCGGTGGTTGATCATGTCAGCGACTCGTTCCTTGAGACCAACGTCCCGCTGTTGGTGCTGATTGAAGCTGCGAAGGCAGGGAACGAGAGAGCAGTGGAGGAGTATGCCCAGGTGTTCAACGAACACGCAAACAAACTCATTGAGGTGGGTTCAGTTACACAGACATTAGACACAAAGCAAATATCTGCTAGCACATCCATCTAAATGGACTACCAAGTCAATTTAAATGTGTTCTAAACATCTTAAATTGTCCACCTACTGGCGGTCTAAGACTCTAAGTATGTTGCTGAAATAGTGTTGTCCATGGTGATTATGTCATTAACATACTATTTAGGTAATTTAAGATGGAAAAAAATCGAGGGAAGCATCACCCCGTACTACAGGGAGAAAGAAGAGAGCAACAACAGTAAGACGCAAGAGTTTACAATAAAAGTATCAGGGAAGATAAAGAGCTCGTAAGAAAATCCACCATTGAACAAAATCCATTGTTAAAAAGGAGCTGGTTTGATAAAGTCGCTGTATCACCAAGGCCACTGTATCACCAAGGCCACTGTATCACCAAGGCCACTGTATCACCAAGGCCACTGTATCACCAAGGCCGCTGCATCACCAAGGCCGCTGCATCACCAAGGCCGCTGCATCACCAAGGCCGCTGTATCACCAAGGCCGCTGTATCACCAAGGCCGCTGTATCACCAAGGCCGCTGTATCACCAAGGCCGCTGTTTCCTTGACACACCAGCAAAAGTGTCCATATAACATTTCCAGGTGTCGACTGTTTTCAGTATACAAGATCACTGTTACAGAGTGAAACCAGTCTAAGATCACTGTTATGGAGTGAAACCAGTCTAAGATCACTGTTACAGAGTGAAACCAGTCTAAGATCACTGTTACAGAGTGAAACCAGTCTTAAGATCACTGTTACAGGGTGAAACCAGTCTAAGATCACTGTTACGAAGTGAAATCAGTCTTAAGATCACTGGTACAGGGTGAAATCAATCTAAGATCACTGTTACAGAGTGAAACCAATCTAAGAACACTTTTACAGAGTGAAACCAGTCTAAGATCACTGTTACAGAGTGAAACCAGTCTAAGATCACTCTTACGGAGTGAAACCAGTCTAAGATCACTCTTACGAAGTGAAGCCAATCAAAGATCACTGTTACAGAATGAAACCAGTCTAAGATCACTGTTACGGAGCGAAACCAATCTAAGATTACTGTTACAGAGTGAAACCAGTCTAAAATCACTGTTACAGAGTGAAACCAGTCTAAAATCACTGTTACAAAGTGAAACCAATCTAAGATCACTGTTATGGAGTGAAACCAGTCTAAGATCACTGTTACGGAGTGAAACCAGTCTAAGATCACTTTACGGAGTCTAAAATCACTGTTACAGAGTGAAACAAGTATAAAATCACTGTTACAGAGTGAAACCAATCTAAGATCACTGTTATGGAGTGAAACCAGTCTAAGATCACTGTTACGGAGTGAAACCAGTCTAAGATCACTTTACGGAGTCTAAAATCACTGTTACAGAGTGAAACAAGTATAAAATCACTGTTACAGAGTGAAACCAATCTAAGATCACTGTTATGGAGTGAAACCAGTCTAAGATCACTGTTACAGAGTGAAACCAATCTAAGATCACTCTTACGGAGTGAAACCAGTCTAAGATCACTCTTACGAAGTGAAGCCAATCAAAGATCACTGTTACAGAGTGAAACCAATCTAAGATCACTGTTATGGAGTGAAACCAGTCTAAGATCACTGTTACGGAGTGAAACCAGTCTAAGATCACTTTACGGAGTCTAAAATCACTGTTACAGAGTGAAACAAGTATAAAATCACTGTTACAGAGTGAAACCAATCTAAGATCACTGTTATGGAGTGAAACCAGTCTAAGATCACTGTTACGGAGTGAAACCAGTCTAAGATCACTTTACGGAGTCTAAAATCACTGTTACAGAGTGAAACAAGTATAAAATCACTGTTACAGAGTGAAACCAATCTAAGATCACTGTTATGGAGTGAAACCAGTCTAAGATCACTGTTACAGAGTGAAACCAGTCTAAGATCACTCTTACGGAGTGAAACCAGTCTAAGATCACTCTTACGAAGTGAAGCCAATCAAAGATCACTGTTACAGAGTGAAACCAGTCTAAGATCACTGTTATGGAGCGAAACCAATCTAAGATTACTGTTACAGAGTGAAACCAATCTTAACGAGCACAATCAGGCTCATGAGCTCATACGAAAGTTAATGAAACAGTGCCCAGACTTTGCACCTTGACAAAGTTGTAACAAAGCAACATGTTGACGCCGCAGGTCGCGAACCTGGCGTGTTCGATGTCGAACAACGAGGAGGGTGTGAAGATGGTGCGGATGGCCGCATCTCAGATTGAGGCTCTGTGTCCGGAGGTGATCAACGCGGCGCGTGTTCTCGCTGCCCGACCCCGCAGCAAGGTGGCGCTAGAGAACATGGACGTGTTCAAGGACGCCTGGGAGAAGGAAGTGAGGCTGCTGACAGAGGCCGTCGATGACATCACAACTATTGACGACTTCCTCGCCGTCTCAGGTACTCCAACTCACAATTACCACACGGGTTATCTCGTAGTACCGAGACTCCACTATAGAGGTCACTGGCATAGATGTGATTACGGCGTCGGCAAACAGCGACGTACAGGATCCACTGAGATGGTTCGTGTAGATGCTACAGATTCAACCTGGGTTAAAATAATAAAGTACAATGAAACTTTGCTTTACCCGTGACTAAGGTCACCCTAGAACAGGCCCCAATGATTTACATATACAGTAAAGTATGGATATTGGTCCCTCCAATGTGCTTACCTCAACATTCCATTTACAGTAAAGTATGGATATTGGTCCCTCCAATGTGGTTACCTCAACATTCCATATACAGTAAAGTATGGATATTGGTCCCTCCAATGAGGTTACCTCAACATTCCATATACAGTAAAGTATGGATATTGGTCCCTCCAATGTGGTTACCTCAACATTCCATATACAGTAAAGTATGGATATTGGTCCCTCCAATGAGGTTACCTCAACATTCCATATACAGTAAAGTATGGATATTGGTCCCTCCAATGAGGTTACCTCAACATTCCATATACAGTAAAGTATGGATATTGGTCCCTCCAATGTGGTTACCTCAACATTCCATATACAGTAAAGTATGGATATTGGTCCCTCCAATGTGGTTACCTCAACATTCCATATACAGTAAAGTATGGATATTGGTCCCTCCAATGAGGTTACCTCAACATTCCATATACAGTAAAGTATGGATATTGGTCCCTCCAATGAGGTTACCTCAACATTCCATATACAGTAAAGTATGGATATTGGTCCCTCCAATGTGGTTACCTCAACATTCCATATACAGTAAAGTATGGATATTGGTCCCTCCAATGTGGTTACCTCAACAGTCACATCACTTTTGTCCAGTCCAATGAATTTTTTGTGAAAGGATTTTTGAGAGATATATCTGTATAAATAAATTAGATTTGGTGCCAAGTTATTTGACATAAATATAATGTCCATGTATCACTGTCTTCAGAAAGTCACATTTTGGAGGACGTCAACAAGTGTGTGCTCGCTCTACAAGAGGGCGACGCTGACACCCTCGACAGGACTGCGGGGGCCATCAGGGGGCGCTGTGCTAGGGTCGGCAATGTTGTGACAGCTGAGATGGATAACTACGAGCCAGGACTCTACACGGAGCGTGTCCTTGAGACAGTCACGATGCTCAGGGAACAAGGTCTGTTGGTATTTCTGTCCATCCTCACAAGTCAGGGGTGGTACTTGACTACACTACCCCAGGCAGACATCCTCATAAGTCAGGGGTGGTAGTTGACTACACTACCCCTGATAGACATCCTCACAAGTCAGGGGTGGTAGTTGACTACACTACCCCTGACATACATCCTCACAAGTCAGCGGTGGTAGTTGACTACTCTACCCCTGGCAGACATCCTCACAAGTCAGGGGTGGTAGTTGACTACACTACCCCTGACAGATATCCTCACAAGTCAGCGGTTGTAGTTGACTACTCTACCCCTGGCAGACATCCTCACAAGTCAGGGGTGGTAGTTGACTACACTACCCCTGACAGACATCCTCACAAGTCAGCGGTGGTAGTTGACTACTCTACCCCTGGCAGACATCGTGACAAGTCAGGGGTGGTAGTTGACTACACTACCCCTGACAGACATCCTCACAAGTCAGCGGTGGTAGTTGACTACACTACCCCAGGCAGACATCCTCACAAGTCAGGGGTGGTAGTTGACTACTCTACCCCAGGCAGACATCCTCACAAGTCAGGGGTGGTAGTTGACTACACTTTACCTGGCAGACATCATCACAAGTCAGCGGTGGTAGTTGACTACACTACCCCAGGCAGACATCCTCACAAGTCAGGGGTGGTAGTTGACTACACTACCCCTGACAGACATCGTCACAAGTCAGGGGTGGTAGTTGACTACACTACCCCTGACAGACATCCTCACAAGTCAGCGGTGGTAGTTGACTACACTACCCCAGGCAGACATCCTCACAAGTCAGGGGTGGTAGTTGACTACTCTACCCCAGGCAGACATCCTCACAAGTCAGGGGTGGTAGTTGACTACACTTTACCTGGCAGACATCATCACAAGTCAGGGGTGGTAGTTGACTACACTACCCCTGACATACATCGTCACAAGTCAGGGGTGGTAGTTGACTACACTACCCCTGGCAGACATCGTCACAAGTCAGGGGTGGTAGTTGACTACACTACCCCTGGCAGACATCGTCACAAGTCAGGGGTGGTAGTTGACTACACTACCCCTGGCAGACATCGTCACAAGTCAGGGGTGGTAGTTGACTACACTACCCCTGGCAGACATCGTCACAAGTCAGCGGTGGTAGTTGACTACTCTACCCCTGGCAGACATCCTCACAAGTCAGGGGTGGTAGTTGACTACACTACCCCTGACAGACATCCTCACAAGTCAGCGGTGGTAGTTGACTACTCTACCCCTGGCAGACATCCTCACAAGTCAGGGGTGGTAGTTGACTACACTACCCCTGACAGACATCCTCACAAGTCAGCGGTGGTAGTTGACTACTCTACCCCTGGCAGACATCGTCACAAGTCAGGGGTGGTAGTTGACTACACTACCCCTGACAGACATCGTCACAAGTCAGGGGTGGTAGTTGACTACACTACCCCTGGCAGACATCGTCACAAGTCAGGGGTGGTAGTTGACTACACTACCCCTGACAGACATCGTCACAAGTCAGGGGTGGTAGTTGACTACACTACCCCTGGCAGACATCGTCACAAGTCAGCGGTGGTAGTTGACTACTCTACCCCTGGCAGACATCCTCACAAGTCAGGGGTGGTAGTTGACTACACTACCCCTGACAGACATCCTCACAAGTCAGGGGTGGTAGTTGACTACTCTACCCCTGGCAGACATCGTCACATGGCAGGGGTGGTAGTTGACTACACTACCCCTGGCAGACATCCTCACAAGTCAGGGGTGGTAGTTGACTACACTACCCCTGACAGACATCCTCACAAGTCAGGGGTGGTAGTTGACTACTCTACCCCTGGCAGACATCCTCACAAGTCAGGGGTGGTAGTTGACTACACTACCCCTGACAGACATCGTCACAAGTCAGCGGTGGTAGTTGACTACACTACCCCAGGCAGACATCCTCACAAGTCAGGGGTGGTAGTTGACTACTCTACCCCAGGCAGACATCCTCACAAGTCAGGGGTGGTAGTTGACTACACTTTACCTGGCAGACATCATCACAAGTCAGGGGTGGTAGTTGACTACACTACCCCTGACAGACATCGTCACAAGTCAGGGGTGGTAGTTGACTACACTACCCCTGACATACATCGTCACAAGTCAGGGGTGGTAGTTGACTACACTACCCCTGACAGACATCGTCACAAGTCAGGGGTGGTAGTTGACTACACTACCCCTGGCAGACATCGTCACAAGTCAGGGGTGGTAGTTGACTACACTACCCCTGACAGACATCGTCACAAGTCAGGGGTGGTAGTTGACTACACTACCCCTGGCAGACATCGTCACATGGCAGGGGTGGTAGTTGAATACACTACCCCCGACAGACATCGTCACAAGTCAGGGGTGGTAGTTGACTACACTACCCCCGACAGACATCGTCACAAGTCAGGGGTGGTAGTTGACTACACTACCCCTTGCAGACATCGTCACAAGTCAGGGGTGGTAGTTGACTACACTACCCCTGGCAGACATCGTCACAATTCAGGGGTGGTAGTTGACTTCACTACCCCTGGCAGACATCGTCACAAGTCAGGGGTGGTAGTTGACTACACTACCCCTGGCAGACAACGTCACAAGTCAGGGGTGGTAGTTGACTACACTACCCCTGACAGACATCGTCACAAGTCAGGGGTGGTATTTAACTACACTACCCCTGACAGACATCGTCACAAGTCAGGGGTGGTAGTTGACTACACTACCCCTGGCAGACATCGTCACAAGTCAGGGGTGGTAGTTGCCTACACTACCCCTGACAGACATCGTCACAAGTCAAGGGTGGTAGTTGACTACACTACCCCTGGCAGACATCGTCACATGGCAGGGGTGGTAGTTGAATACACTACCCCTGGCAGACATCGTCACAAGTCAGGGGTGGTAGTTGACTACACTACCCCCGACAGACATCGTCACAAGTCAGGGGTGGTAGTTGACTACACTACCCCTGGCAGACATCGTCACAAGTCAGGGGTGGTAGTTGACTACACTACCCCTGGCAGACATCGTCACAAGTCAGGGGTGGTAGTTGACTACACTACCCCCGACAGACATCGTCGCAAGTCAGGGGTGGTAGTTGACTACACTACCCCTGGCAGACATCCTCACAAGTCAGGGGTGGTAGTTGACTACACTACCCATGGCACACATCGTCACAAGTCAGAGGTGGTAGTTGACTACACTACCCCTGGCAGACATCGTCACAATCAGGGGTGGTAGTTGACTACACTACCCCTGGCACACATCGTCACAAGTCAGGGGTGGTAGTTGACTACACAACCCCGGCAGACATCGTCACAATCAGGGGTGGTAGTTGACTACACTACCCCTGGCAGACAGACCAAAAATGGATGCAAAACGCTTGGAGCATTGGGACAGTGCACTGGGATGGTGCACTGGGTTGGTGCACTGGGACGGTACATTGTGTTGTTGAGATTCTGTGCGCAGTGGGTTTTCTTTATGACAAAACACAGTGCAGAGTTGTTTAAGTGACAACTGTATGTGAGAATGTTTGATTTAGCAGATGTCATGCCACCCCTGTTATGTAACTCTCATGCAGTATATCACTTATCTACAGCATTGACAAGGCACAGCCTGATGCAGGACATGTGCGTGATTCTGGTTCTCTTGTAGGAAAACGCAACATATTTTAACCATTAATTGTGGAAGCTGTTTTAAGAAATAAACTGAATGTTTGTCTTTTACACAGTTGTGCCCCAGTTTGCCCGTGAAGTAGAGGGCGCTGTGAACGCCCTGAGCACCCGACCTCCAGGCTTCGTTGATGAGAATGAGTTTATCGATGCATCTCGTCTTGTGTATGATGGAGTGAGGGAAATCAGACGTGCCGTGCTCATGAACAGGGTAAGGGTAAACATTCTTTGGTTTGCCAGTATTGTATTAATATTAAATAAAAAAAGGTTGCATATTTGTTGTAAATAGTTTCATCATATCAACTGGTATCCTATGGAAGGTAAACGTGGTAGTTTTGTGACTTGGTTGGTTATGTTCATGATTAGCTCAGAAAGCCCGAAACCTATATTATGTTTCAAAGGGTGGGGTGCTACATGCATGCAGGTGCAGAAGATGATTCCATTTAGACATTTAACAAACGCCACATAACTTTGAACAATTTTGATGGCTTCAAGAAAGCTTCAAGTGTGAAGAATGTTGGATGGTCTCAGTCAATTGTTTATCTTCAATGTTGTTGGTGTAGTAACTGACTCATTGTTTTTTGTTATAATAATAATTATGATGTACATTTTTAATAGTATAGTTCAAGAACAATGCATGTAACTTTCTGCCTACAGAGCGTGGATGAGTTGGAGTCAGACACAGAAATAGAATATGAAGATGAGTGCGAGACTCGCAGCAAATGTGAGTATAAATACTATGGCTATTTTACTTGCCAAGCAAGAAGCACAACACTTAACTTGTGACAGCAAGCTTTGTCACATTTTAATATCTCTATGTGACAGCAAGCTACAGGACATTTGCTTTCTCCATGTGACAGGATGATGTATGTGACATTTGCTTCTCTGTAC
Source organism: Escarpia spicata (assembly GCA_963995525.1). Classification (NCBI taxonomy): domain Eukaryota; kingdom Metazoa; phylum Annelida; class Polychaeta; order Sabellida; family Siboglinidae; genus Escarpia; species Escarpia spicata. The sequence goes on along the minus strand of OZ023206.1, from coordinate 6,292,389 downwards.
AACAATGAGCTTCATGACATTTGCTTTCTGTGTCGGTAAGCTACGTGATATTTGCTTTCTGTGTGACAGCAAGCTACAAGACATTTGGTGTCTCTGTGTGACAGCTAGCTATGTGATATTTGTTTTTTGTAACAGCAAAGTACATAACATTTGGTTTCACTCTTGTGGGAGCTATCAGGTGACATTTGATTTGTCTTTGTGATAGCAAACTACTTGACATTTGGTTTCTCACAGTGTGACAGTGAGCTATATGATACTTGGTTTCTCTGTGTGACTGAATGCTTCCCAGAGAAGTCTACATGGTGTCTATGTGAACAGGTCTGCCAGGGAGTGAGGTGTAAAGAGATCTGACCAGTCCTAAAGACTGGATACCGCACTATATAAGAACTTACCTTTATCTATATTTGTTTCCCTGTGACAGTGAGCTAGGTAACATTTGATTCCTCTGTATGTCAAGGAGTTTTGTGACAAATGGTTTCACACTGTGACATTGGGCTTTGTGACATCTGGTTTCTCTCTCGGTGACATTGTGTACATGACATGTGTTGTGTGTGCCAGCGAGGTACGTGATATGTGGTCTCTCCATGACATGACATGTGTTGTGTGTGCCAGCGAGGTACGTGACATGTGGTCTCTCCATGACATGACATGTGTTGTGTGTGCCAGCGAGGTACTTGACATGTGGTCTCTCCATGACATGACATGTGTTGTGTGTGCCAGCGAGGTACGTGATATGTGGTCTCTCCATGACATGACATGTGTTGTGTGTGCCAGCAAGGTACGTGACATGTGGTCTCTCCATGACATGACATGTGTTGTGTGTGCCAGCGAGGTACGTGACATGTGGTCTCTCCATCACATGACATGTGTTGTGTGTGCCAGCAAGGTACGTGACATGTGGTCTCTCCATGACATGACATGTGTTGTGTGTGCCAGCGAGGTACGTGACATGTGGTCTCTCCATGACATGACATGTGTTGTGTGTGCCAGCGAGGTACGTGACATGTGGTCTCTCCATGACATGACATGTGTTGTGTGTGCCGGCAAGGTACGTGACATGTGGTCTCTCCATGACATGACATGTGTTGTGTGTGCCAGCAAGGTACGTGATATGTGGTCTCTCCATGACATGACATGTGTTGTGTGTGCCAGCAAGGTACGTGACATGTGGTCTCTCCATGACATGACATGTGTTGTGTGTGCCAGCGAGGTACGTGACATGTGGTCTCTCCATCACATGACATGTGTTGTGTGTGCCAGCGAGGTACGTGACATGTGGTCTCTCCATCACATGACATGTGTTGTGTGTGCCAGCAAGGTACGTGACATGTGGTCTCTCCATGACATGACATGTGTTGTGTGTGCCAGCGAGGTACGTGACATGTGGTCTCTCCATCACATGACATGTGTTGTGTGTGCCAGCAAGGTACGTGACATGTGGTCTCTCCATGACATGACATGTGTTGTGTGTGCCAGCGAGGTACGTGACATGTGGTCTCTCCATGACATGACATGTGTTGTGTGTGCCAGCGAGGTACGTGACATGTGGTCTCTCCATGACATGACATGTGTTGTGTGTGCCGGCAAGGTACGTGACATGTGGTCTCTCCATGACATGACATGTGTTGTGTGTGCCAGCAAGGTACGTGACATGTGGTCTCTCCGTGACATGCCATGTGTAGTGTGTGCCAGCAAGGTACGTGACATGTGGTCTCTCCATGACATGACATGTGTTGTGTGTGCCAGCGAGGTACGTGATATGTGGTCTCTCCATGACATGACATGTGTTGTGTATGCTAGCAAGGTACGTGACATGTGGTCTCTCCATGACATGACATGTGTTGTGTGTGCCAGCAAGGTACATGACATGTGGTCTCTCCGTGACATGCCATGTGTAGTGTGTGCCAGCAAGGTACGTGATATGTGGTCTCTCCATGACATGACATGTGTTGTGTGTGCCAGCGAGGTACGTGATATGTGGTCTCTCCATGACATGACATGTGTTGTGTATGCTAGCAAGGTACGTGACATGTGGTCTCTCCATGACATGACATGTGTTGTGTGTGCCAGCAAGGTACGTGACATGTGGTCTCTCCGTGACATGCCATGTGTAGTGTGTGCCAGCAAGGTACGTGACATGTGGTCTCTCCGTGACATGCCATGTGTAGTGTGTGCCAGCAAGGTACATGACATGTGGTCTCTCCATGACATGACATGTGTTGTGTGTGCCAGCGAGGTACGTGATATGTGGTCTCTCCATGACATGACATGTGTTGTGTGTGCCAGCAAGGTACGTGACATGTGGTCTCTCCATGACATGACATGTGTTGTGTGTGCCAGCAAGGTACGTGACATGTGGTCTCTCCGTGACATGCCATGTGTAGTGTGTGCCAGCAAGGTACGTGACATGTGGTCTCTCCATGACATGACATGTGTTGTGTGTGCCAGCAAGGTACGTGACATGTGGTCTCTCCATGACATGCCATGTGTTGTGTGTGCCAGCAAGGTACGTGATATGTGGTCTCTCCATGACATGACATGTGTTGTGTGTGCCAGCGAGGTACGTGATATGTGGTCTCTCCATGACATGACATGTGTTGTGTGTGCCAGCGAGGTACGTGATATGTGGTCTCTCCATGACATGACATGTGTTGTGTGTGCCAGCAAGGTACGTGATATGTGGTCTCTCCATGACATGACATGTGTTGTGTGTGCCAGCAAGGTACGTGTCATGTGGTCTCTCCGTGACATGCCATGTGTAGTGTGTGCCAGCGAGGTACGTGACATGTGGTCTCTCCGTGACATGCCATGTGTAGTGTGTGCCAGCAAGGTACGTGTCATGTGGTCTCTCCGTGACATGCCATGTGTAGTGTGTGCCAGCGAGGTACGTGATATGTGGTCTCTCCATGACATGACATGTGTTGTGTGTGCCAGCAAGGTACGTGACATGTGGTCTCTCCGTGACATGCCATGTGTTGTGTGTGCCAGCAAGGTACGTGATATGTGGTCTCTCCGTGACATGACATGTGTTCTGTGTGCCAGCGAGCTACGTGACGGACCAGGAGGATGTGACGTATGAAGAGAAGAGTGACCGTGCCATGATGCGGGCCCTGCCGGAGGAGGCGAGACTTGCCATACAGAAGCAGGTGCAGCTCTTCCGCATGGAGAAGGCGAAGCTGGACCGCGAGATCAACAAGTGGGAGACCCAGGACAATGACATCATCATCATCGCCAAGGAGATGTGCATGATCATGATGGAGATGACCGACTTCACACGGTCAGTGGCAGGCGGGTGGGCAGTGGGTCACATCGGGGGTGCGGGGGTCACTTCGAGGGTGCGGGGGTCACAACGGGGGTAGTGAAACGGGATCAAAACAGGGACAGCGAGGAGGGTGACAACCGGGTAATATACATAGTAAATGATTTTCTGTGAGGAGTGGGGTTAGTGAGGGTTAGTGGCAGAGGAACAAATAGTTATATATTTGTAATGAGTTAGTAGAAAGAAATCAGGCAGGTAGATTGAGGATTTAAATGATGAGCAAATTAACCGTTAGACCACGAGTCCTGGCGTTGAAGCACTTTATGCTGATTAGTTTTACTAAGAGCTAAACTTGGCATGTTATGTCCATTTATTCAACAAATTTAGTACATCACTAAGAGACGTACATCACTAAGAGATGTACATCACTGAGAGATGCACATCACTGAGAGATGTACATCACTGAGAGATGTACATCACTAAGAGATGTACATCTCTCAGTGATGAACATCTCTTAGTGATGTACATCTCTTAGTGATGTACTTCTACAGTAGTATTTTGTTAAAGACCTGATGTTTCACTGATAACAGTCAACACTCTTTATTAACTAAGATTGAAAGGATCGTGGTACGTGCTTATGAGATAACAGTCAACACTCTTTATTAACTGAGATTGAAAGGATCGTGGTACGTGCTTATCAGATAACAGTCAACACTCTTTATTAACTGAGATTGAAAGGATCGTGGTACGTGCTTATGAGATAACAGTCAACACTCTTTATTAACTGAGATTGAAAGGATCGTGGTACGTGCTTATGAGATAACAGTCAACATTCTTTATTAACTGAGATTGAAAGGATCGTGGTACGTGCTTATGAGATAAGTCAACACTCTTTATTAACTGAGATTGAAAGGATCGTGGTACGTGCTTATGAGATAACAGTCAACACTCTTTATTAACTGAGATTGAAAGGATCGTGGTACGTGCTTATGAGATAACAGTCAACACTCTTTATTAACTGAGATTGAAAGGATCGTGGTACGTGCTTATGAGATAACAGTCAACACTCTTTATTAACTGAGATTTAAAGGATTGTGGTACGTGCTTATGAGATAACAGTCAACACTCTTTATTAACTGAGATTGAAAGGATCGTGGTACGTGCTTATGAGATAACAGTCAACACTGTTTATTAACTGAGATTGAAAGGATCGTGGTACGTGCTTATGAGATAACAGTCAACACTCTTTATTAACTGAGATTGAAAGGATCGTGGTACGTGCTTATGAGATAACAGTCAACACTCTTTATTAACTAGGATTGAAAGGATCTTGGTACGTGCTCATGAGATAACAGTCAACACTCTTTATTAACTAGGAATGAAAGGATCGTGGTACGTGCTCATGAGATAACAGTCAACACTCTTTATTAACTAAGATTGAAAGGATCGTGGTACGTGCTCATGAGATAACAGTCAACACTCTTTATTAACTAAGATTGAAAGGATCGTGGTACGTGCTCATGAGATAACAGTCAACACTCTTTATTAACTAAGATTGAAAGGATCGTGGTACGTGCTCATGAGATAACAGTCAACACTCTTTATTAACTAAGATTGAAAGGATCGTGGTACGTGCTTATCAGATAACAGTCAACACTCTTTATTAACTGAGATTGAAAGGATCGTGGTACGTGCTTATGAGATAACAGTCAACACTCTTTATTAACTGAGATTGAAAGGATCGTGGTACGTGCTTATGAGATAACAGTCAACACTCTTTATTAACTGAGATTGAAAGGATCGTGGTACGTGCTTATGAGATAACAGTCAACACTCTTTATTAACTGAGATTGAAAGGATCGTGGTACGTGCTTATGAGATAACAGTCAACACTCTTTATTAACTGAGATTTAAAGGATTGTGGTACGTGCTTATGAGATAACAGTCAACACTCTTTATTAACTGAGATTGAAAGGATCGTGGTACGTGCTTATGAGATAACAGTCAACACTGTTTATTAACTGAGATTGAAAGGATCGTGGTACGTGCTTATGAGATAACAGTCAACACTCTTTATTAACTGAGATTGAAAGGATCGTGGTACGTGCTTATGAGATAACAGTCAACACTCTTTATTAACTAGGATTGAAAGGATCTTGGTACGTGCTCATGAGATAACAGTCAACACTCTTTATTAACTAGGAATGAAAGGATCGTGGTACGTGCTCATGAGATAACAGTCAACACTCTTTATTAACTAAGATTGAAAGGATCGTGGTACGTGCTCATGAGATAACAGTCAACACTCTTTATTAACTAAGATTGAAAGGATCGTGGTACGTGCTCATGAGATAACAGTCAACACTCTTTATTAACTAAGATTGAAAGGATCGTGGTACGTGCTCATGAGATAACAGTCAACACTCTTTATTAACTAAGATTGAAAGGATCGTGGTACGTGCTCATGAGATAACAGTCAACACTCTTTATTAACTGAGATTGAAAGGATCGTGGTACGTGCTTATGAGATAACAGTCAACACTCTTTATTAACTGAGATTGAAAGGATCGTGGTACGTGCTTATGAGATAACAGTCAACACTCTTTATTACCTGAGATTGAAAGGATCGTGGTACGTGCTTATGAGATAACAGTCAACACTCTTTATTAACTGAGATTGAAAGTATCGTGGTATGTGCTTATGAGATAACAGTCAACACTCTTTATTAACTGAGATTGTAAGGATCGTGGTACGTGCTTATGAGATAACAGTCAACACTCTTTATTAACTGAGATTGAAAGGATCGTGGTAAGTGCTCATAAGATAACAGTCAACACTCTTTATTAACTAAGATTGAAAGGATCGTGGTACGTGCTTATGAGATAACAGTCAACACTCTTTATTAACTGAGATTGAAAGGATCGTGGTACGTGCTTATGAGATAACAGTCAACACTCTTTATTAACTGAGATTGAAAGGATCGTGGTACGTGCTTATGAGATAACAGTCAACACTCTTTATTAACTGAGATTGAAAGGATCGTGGTACGTGCTTATGAGATAACAGTCAACACTCTTTATTAACTGAGATTGAAAGGATCGTGGTACTTGCTTATGAGATAACAGTCAACACTCTTTATTAACTGAGATTGAAAGGATCGTGGTAAGTGCT
>OZ023206.1:6158459-6280959 GCA_963995525.1 Escarpia spicata | reverse complement strand
ACATTCTAGTAACAGGTGATCATATATGCTATGGCTATATTTTTCAGACCTTTGGAAGCAGTTGTTTTCTATTTAATTGTTATGGGTTTCTATCAAGAAACTGTATGCAATCTGCCCTAAGCATTGTCATATCCAGAAATATACATTTTAGTTTTGAATATATTTGCGTGTGAAGAATTTTACATAGTTTATTAATAATTATTTGTATGATATTCTAAGTTATAGCTTGCCAATATGTGTGTGCAGTTCGTGAACAAGATTTGTGTCAAAGTCATCAAAATACTTCTGTCATTTCAGTAAGTCATAATATTTCATTTCAATAATATTTTAACATTTAAACAGTTAATTTGTCAATACATGTCAAAAATAATAATGTAATGATTAACTTCTTTAATACCAATTGTTAGTGTTTAAAATAAGTAATTAGAGACATCTGGTTTACTGGTACTATACTATATGAACAATATTGTAAGTTTAATTCTTGCTATTAAGAATACTGTACTGCTTCACATTTACAAAGCGCTTATTTTTTAAATGAACAGGCTGACTAGGAATATTTAACTTTGAAATCAAAATTGTGTTTGCCATAAACATATTGTGCCCATAAAGGATTCAAATGTTGTATTATCAGAATGGCTTGCATGATTGTTATTAGTGTTGCCTATTCAATTTTTTCGTGGCCTGTTTTAATAATGTGCTTATGAAACTTGTCCGTCAAACATTATTTTAGTATTGCATTGAACATTTCAGTACAGATATCTTATTGTGCCTTGCTAGATCTGTATGCAAAATGTAAATATCTCCAATTTTGTATTGTATTATATGTAATTTAGTTATTAGATGTGGAAATGGTAGTATTTTTGTTGATGATCAGTTGCGTCAGTAAATGTTTGATATATGCTTGCTAGTCACACTGTAAGCAACAGTTCTGAAGTTCCAAATTATATATGACATTGAGTGTATTTGGACATTTTGTGATGGGCTTCATGCTACGCATTTTATCTGTCCAGTTGTGTGCTAAAATTTGGTTCAGTTTGCTTTAAAAATGCTTATGTTCTGGTGGAATGTCATGGTATGTAGATGTTGTGTACCAGTAGTTGCCGAACAGAAAAGGTGAAAACAGTTAATAATTGCAGGAGAATATGTTATTTGCCCATCCACTTTTTTGCATGTTTTATTACAATATGAAGTGCCTATTTACTATTACTTGTAAAATACTACTTAGTGCTGCAACTGAAATGACCAATAATAAAATATTTGAAAGCTATTCGATCAGTGTCAATTATCACTTACGTACTTAATATTTAGATTATGGTTGTATGCATTAGTGTGCATGCATGTGTGTGTAATTGTTTGTGTACATTTTAATGTTGACAAGAGTGCATGTATGTGTGAGTGGGGAATCAGTGGACAAGTTGACAAGAGTGTGCATGTATGTGTGAGTGGGGAATCAGTGGACAAGTTGACAAGAGTGTGCATGTATGTGTGAGTGGGGAATCAGTGGATAAGTTGACAAGAGTGTGCATGTATGTGTGAGTGGGGAATCAGTGGACAAGTTGACAAGAGTGTGCATGTATGTGTGAGTGGGGAATCAGTGGACAAGTTGACAAGAGTGTGCATGTATGTGTGAGTGGGAAATCAGTGGCTCTGAAAACGTTGTTCAGCATTATGATCTAGACTGATCAAACCACAACTAGTTGAATATTTATTAGCTTTGATAAAACTGAGGCCATAATTTTGAGTTTCAACATATATATATATATAATAAATCTTGCAACATAATTAGGTATATATCCCCTAACAATTGGTATGCTTGTAGGCTGTAGCCATTGACTTCAGCCCCAAATATTCAACAACTTCGGATGGCGATGCCTTGCTAGTTATTACATAGCATTTTCAATCGTAAATAGTAACTTTCAAATTTATGTAGGAATACAGCTCGTGGTTCTACACATTTCTTGTCTTTGGCATTCGTTGGGAAACAAACAATTCATCGCTGAAGCATTTCCATAGCTGTCATCCAATATACTATGACAGGTTGCCATTAATCTAAGCTAACAATGCAACAACCGCTGAATAACATGGCCAACTTCGACCAGCCACCAGCTTGTTTGACATATGTTACGTCATGCTCACGGAAACAGCCGAAGGCAAAATTTCTTAGATGTTCTGTGGGAACGTGTCATTATTTGTTAAATTAATGAAAGCAAAATGTTTATAATTTTTGTAGATTACACAAACGCCTTACTTTGTATATATTATATTTACTATAACGTTTTTTTAACCTGTTCATGTCACCTTTAAGAACACTGGTGTAAGTTGAAATCATTACCCCTCGAAAACACTATGGTAGTGTTCTGAGTGTACACTCAAAACACTACTGTAGTGTTTTGAGCATATTTTCAAAACACTATGGTAGTGTTTTGAGCATATTTTCAAAACACTATGGTAGTGTTTTGAGGGTATCCTCAAAACATTACTGTTAAGTTCAAAACACTACCCCTACATTTTTTTCTTCAAAATTTCAATTTCTATGAGTAATAATATGTGTTAGTGGCCATCCATAAAGTACATCTCGCTTGGTGGGAGATTTTGGGATATCCAGACAAACTATACTAAACTTTACGTGAGGAGGTGGTATCTTGGTAATGGTTACATAATGATTAAAAACGACCCAAGAGTGAGGGTATTAATAACCTTGTCGTGTCGACAATAAGTTCATGGAGAGCACGAGTACATGTAGCAACATTCTACTTTTTAAATTGCTTTATCGCCGGCGACGGGAACGTCGGGGGAAAGATCCAAGGGTTGTGCATATTTCAACAGCGACGTTAGTTGCTGCTAAATAAGTTGCGGAAATATTGGTGGCGTAGTATGTTCGAACTCCCAATCAAGCATTAATTAAAGTCTATGATTGTGTTGTGTGTGCGTGCGTTTGTGTGCATGAGTTTGTGCGTGCCAATATACATTTTATAAACAACATAATGATATGCATCCACAACTAATAATAATAATGAATAATAACATTTTACACTAACTATTTATTATTGTCACCTGCATGATTGGTTCCAAAGATTACCTTAAACCCAAATTATAACTGACTCCAATCATATGTAACGTTAATAATAACCCTAATATCCCATTGGATAATGACAAGTAACTATTAATTCCCGTTGTCTGGTTGGTTCCAGTGATTACACTAACTCCAACCGTAGCTAATCCTAAACATAACTGACTTCAAACATAACTAGTCATGATAACCTTAATTAATAATGACATTTCACGCAAACAATTTATTCTCGTGGTCTGATTGATTCCAATAATTATGCTAACTCTAACCATAACTAACTACAACAATAGCTAATAATAATCTTAACCTAATTAAACAGGATATTTTTCACTAATTATTTATTTCCGTTGTATGATTAGTTTGAACAACTACACTAACCCCAATCACATCTGATTCCAACCATAACTAATACAAACCAAATTACTAAGAACATTTCGCAAGAACTACATATTTATTCCTGTCGCATGATTGGTTAGAACGAAGTTGCTTTACATAACCCTAACCATCCATAACTTACTATAACCATAACTAATTATAATAATAAATTTAGCCCTAATGAATACTTATTTATTCATCTCGTCTGATTATCATGCTAACTCTATTCCGTTGTATGACTCGTTGCAACGATTACGATATGACTAACCCTAACCCCAATCATAAATAACTCAAACCATAACTAAATATAATAATGACATTAAGCTTAATTAATATTGTTAATTATGACATTTCACACTATTTATTCCCGTTGGCGTTTGGGCGTATTTAGTTGGTAGTGTTTTGAACTTAACAATAGTGTTTTTAAAGTACGCTTACAACACTACCGTAGTGTTTTCAGTGGGGTAGTGTTTTGTGCGTCCTACACCGGCATGTCGCGCATGAGTCATGGGTGTTTACTAGAGGCCGACTTCAGCGAGGAGAACATTTGCGTGTTACACATCGCTGATAAACAAAACAAAGGGCAACAGGCCAAGATCGTTCGGAGATCGGCAAGTGACCGGGCTTCTCATGCGGCAGTTAGCGTCTCTGTCGTCCGTTGTCACTAAATATGAACCACAAGAAGGTGCGTGTAACAATAGGATGGGTAATGCAAAATTTGCCGACTATGTTTGGCACAGAACGAAGTTATGTCAAATTATGACAAATAGTCACATATTATCGCTCACGGAAACAAAGCCTAAGCCATACCGCGTAGACAAAAATGTAACAACTATTCTAGCGTAATTGTTTTAAGTTTAACGCATCAATGTATATACTGCTGATTTGTTTTTTCGGCGTAAATTAATGTAATGATCAGAATTTGTTTCGTCATGAACCAAGGGGATCTTATGTTAATTTACACAAAATCCAAACCCACTCTCTTGCGTCAAAGCAAAGGCTTCACACACTGACACAGTTAAGTGAATATACAAAAAAATATTAAATTTTAAAGTACAGCTCAACTTGCAGAATTAGTCACTGTTATACATGTGTACATTCAAGCTATATAAAATTACACTTAAAATGTACTTCTTTCTTTATAAAAAAAAAACCATCTTATTTGTTTCCCTCACTTGTTACATACATGCAAGATATAATTATTCACCTTATACATGTAAGATATATTGTGTTTGCTATCATAATGCATTAGTAATAAATTTCTATTGTATTGGCAATTGTCTCATAAATAAAACCCGGTACCAACTGTGCATTTGGTGTGTACAAAACTCCTAAAGATATATGTGAATATATGAATAACTGCAAGATCTATATTGCATATATAAATTTGTTAGACTATATTATATTGTTGCACCAATTGCCATATGATGTTTATTTTATTTGATATCCATACGTACACACATACATACGTACACACATACCTACTCGTACGTACGTACGTACACACATACATACTCGTACGTACGTGCAGACATACCTACTCGTACGTACGTACGTACACACATACATACTCGTACGTACGTGCACACGTACATACTCGTACGTACGTGCACACATACATACTCGTACGTACGTGCACACATACATACTCGTACGTACGTGCACACATACATACTCGTTTGTATGTACGTGCACACATACATACTCGTACGTACGTGCACACATACATACTCGTACGTACGTACGTACGTACGTGCAAACATACATACTCGTATGTACGTGCAAACATACATACTCGTACGTACGTGTACACATACATACTCGTACGTACGTGCACACATGCATACTTGTACGTATGTGCAAACCCTCCTTTTGTTCTTTGCTTCGTTTCTTTCTCTCAGTTTGTCATAAGATTTAGCTTTGAATTGAACTGTTTTATTAATTAATTATTGATGAATCCAACACTGCAATATTTAAAGGTGGCTCTCACGATAGTGACCTTTCGGTCTTAGTGAGAGTCTCCCTGGTCAGTACAGTAACATCGTCTCAACTAATTTTCTTTTCTATAAATGTAAATATTAACTATTATGTTATTTAGTAGTTTTCATTTGTTAACAAATTACACCATGAATGTCTTCACATTGATGCACATATATTATGTCTTCACGTTGATGCACATATATTATGTCTTCACGTTGATGCACATATATTATGTCTTCACGTTGATGCACATATATTATGTCTTCACGTTGATGCACATATATTATGTCTTCACGTTGATGCACATATATTATGTCTTCACGTTGATGCACATATATTATGTCTTCACGTTGATGCACATATATTATGTCTTCACGTTGATGCACATATATTATTTCTCAATATATACTTTACAGTGTTTATTATTTATATATATTATGTCGCAATATATACTTTACAATGTTTATTATTTGTATATATTATGTCGCAATATATACTTTACAATGTTTATTATTTTGCCAATGGTTCTTGTACGTAATGACCAAAATAAACTACCGGGTATATGCATTGTCATTACTTCTCTTAATATCATTGCCAAACCCCTTACCAGTACAATTAATCCATCTCTTCTTAGTGGTAAATTCCCTCCAAAACTAAAATTAAAAATAGCAAAAGTTGTTCCCATGCACACAAAAAGATGATAATCATAACTTCAACAACTACAAACCAATATTTCTTTTGCCATGCATATCCAGTCTTTGAAAAAAAATGTTATACTCAATTATTAGATTATCTCACTCGTAATAAGCTGCTCCATCCAAATCAGTATAGCTTCAATATTCTACTGAACAGGCAATATCTGAATTAGTTGACAGAATATACTTAAATCTTGACAATAAAGGGTTGCCAATGGCAATATTTCTGGATCTGTCAAAGGCTTTTGACACAATTGATCATACAATCCTTGTCAACAAACTCAAATAGTATGGCATAAAAATACTGAAGTAGAATGATTTAAAACTATTTACTACACAGACATCAATATGTATAATTTAATCACATACAATCACCTTTAGAAATGATTACTACTGGAATCCCCCAAGGTTCAATTCTAGGGCCATTGCTATTCCTAATATACATCAATGATCTTTCAACAGCAAGCACCAGTTTCTGTCCAGTCAAGTATGCAGATGACACCACCCTGCTGAGAACACTAAATACATTTACACCTGATCAAAATAATGACTTGGCTACATCCAACAACATAAATTCAGAATTGACTAAAATAAAAGATTGGCTAGCAGTAAATAAACTGTCCCTGAGTGCTGCTAAAAAATCATGATTTTTCACTATAAATAGGGAAAATTAATGAACCACAAAATACCTAATATACAAATCAATAACATACCTGTAAAATGGGTGACACAATTTAAATTTCTTGGAGTAATAATAGACTGTAGCTTGACATGGTCTCCCCATCAAAATGTTATAGCTAACAAACTATCAAGGATATGTGGTATTCTTACTAGTAGAACACTACATACCAACATATACCCTAATCAGACACACCGTACCACAATTACTCCAAGAAAACTTTCTTCCACAAATTGCCATGGAGAAAATGAACACCCACTCATATCAAGGCTTTGTAAATTACTCCAAACAATATATCATAAGTAAATATGACACAGAATGTAATTTTAGTAACTGCTACATCTGCAAACAGAATATGCCAACTGAAGCTTAAATGTATGGTATGTCCTCGTAATCATTATATAATCATGATCAACTGTGTTAATTAAGACTATGTAATATATTATACTGAATATCACCCGGTTATAGCACCTCTATGCTTATATATGTATGTGTTTGTATATGTATCTATATATATGTGTATATATATATACATGTATGTATGTATATATATATACATATATATATATATATATATATATATATAAACCAACCAACATATTATCAAAGCAGTTGGTATTGAAGTTCCTCATAATACAATCTATAAATGAAAAATCTGGAACTAATTGTATTATTTTTCCTATCTAGATTTTAATTGTAACCTTTACTATTTGTTCTATCTTATTTACTCCTCTGTAATTATTGTAACAAAATAATGATAACAAGTATTTGACTCTCGATAAGCCAAAAGGCTTCCCTGTCCACCTGCCATCTAGAGTTAATTCTCTGGGCGGCAATCTTGTTAAATCTAATGATAATTATTTTGATTTACATTTTATTAACACTTATTCACATGTAAACAAAACGTATTCACACTATGTGTAGTAGTAGTAGTTTTGTTAGTGCTACTGCACTGTTGTATCTGTAGACACAAATTGTAACTCATCATTTGTATATATGTAAACTCTAGTCAAACAACACCAGTAAAGACTACTGCACCATATGCAGTCAAAGGGACGCTTGCACGATAGTGATCTCTCAATGTCGGCCTCCCTGGTTCATCAAGACCATGTAAATTGTGTACAAACTCTCATTTAACTCTGTATGCACATATGATCTAAACAAATAAACTTCATTTCACTACTCTCTACAAAAATGAAGGGAATAAATTAATTTAATTTTTTTATTAAAACTTAGTTGGAAGTCTTACACTTCTAAATTAAAGGCTATGTCTGTCTTACCTTATGGGGCAGTTGGGATTACCTTGGCTTAGCCCTAGGCCTAACACTGTCTTGGCTGGCATATGGTAAAGCGTCTTAACATTATGTCATTTGACTTTGAATCTAACTTACCAGGGTACTCTTTTTGTTCTTCTTTTTTAGAATCAATCACTGGTACATTAATTGAACATTAAATAAACATGGCCTAATGTGCTAAACAAATTAATTGCAAATGCCAGTTTAACGTTAACTTATTCCTGTTCTCAAAAATCCTATTATAATCCCAACTTGTACTATCGTTGCACATAATTCATCAAGCACTTTATATAGCATCTGTTATGGTTTTAGATTGGTCATCCACGAAGCCATGTTGCTTTTGACAAGCTGTTCCAAGCATCAAAAGATGGCAACGTCACTTTACTGGAAGCTGTCCTTGGCTCGACTGCAGTGGACATCAACCAGGTTGGCTGCAACGGGAAGACAGCCCTATTTCATGCCATATCAGCACAACACACAAAGGTGGTTCATCTACTGCTTAAATATGGTGCCAATATTCATCTGGCTAGTTTTGTGTCCCACCATCGAGACTTTGTTGGCAGCCAACTCAGCTGTTGTGATGAGCTGCCTATAATTACAGCAGCCAGAGTTGGTAGTGTTGGCATTGTGTCAACCCTGCTCGAAGCTGGTGCCAATCCCAATGTGCAGTCGCTATGTCATGCCCATAATGGCGGCATGAAAGTGACCAACGACAAGACGCCACTGCATTTTGCATGTGAGCATTCGGATGACGAAATGGTGATATTACTGCTGCATTATAACGCCAAGGTGAACATTCGCGATAAGCAGAATGAACTGCCCCTGCACATAGCTGTGCGCTGTAAACAGTGCCCAAAGCAGAACAGTATCATCAAAGCTCTCTGCAGTCATTACTCAGATGTGAACGCGGTGAACAAGATAGAGTGCTCGCCGCTATACCTGGCGTCATTCTACGGCTGCAACACAAAGGTTGAGCTGCTGTTGTCACATGGCGCCAACATCAACCAGTGCAGTGAACGAGAGAGCAGCTACGGCACAGCGCTCCACATTGCTGCCGTGAAAGACCGCTCTGCCCTTGCATGGCTGCTCATTTCACATGGGTCCAAACTCGCGCTCCGTAACGGCCTCCAATGCACTCCACTGCAACTTAACATCAACACCCACAGCTCAAGCGAGATTGCTTCACTGCTCATCTATCATGGTGCCAACATGGACGGCGTAGACAAGTTCGGTTACACCGTCCTCGGGGCGTGTATCCGCAACATGCGACTCGACTGTGAACGACTTGCCCGGCTTGCTGTCTGTGCTGGGTATGATCTCGGACAGGACAAGTGGCTTCATCTGATGGACAGTGATAACAAGGAGGGGATAACTCAATGTCAAGGTGTGGTGTCAGATAACCCAGAGATTTCTATTCCGTCTGGAAGAGTGCTGCAGTTGTGTCGATGGCTGCGTCAGAGACAGACAAATGCATCTGCTTTGTCAGACCTCTGTCGCATCACCGTACGAAAGGTGTTGAGTGCATCTGTCGAAGGACGCAGCATTGTTGTGTGTGTGGAACACCTGCCATTACCTACGTCACTGAAAGAATTTTTGTTACTGAAAGAATTCACTGAATCCTCTTGAAGTGATGTCCTGTGAGATGTTTTGAATGTTCAACCAACTGTTATTTATTACTTAACTTACATGTGTATGTACCACTGGTTTGTGTTCAAAAGGCGTTCGTTTTCTGTTGCAAAACGAGTACATTTGCATCCTCCCTAGAATTTCATAATTCTATGTCATACATCGGTGAAGCTGTGCAAATAATTTGTTGCATATACAACATCATTTGTCAGAACTGCAACAATTATGTGTTACAGTAACTGTTCCATTAAAGTGCAAAGATAAATATCTATCATACTTGTATAGCACAAAATATCTCTTAAGTATTTAAGTAATAGCTGAAGACAGAGGTGGTCAGTCTTGGAACCATGAAATGGTGGTGCTAACGTCTCATGTTGCTAGTACTTCTAAGGCGTTGTGTTCGTGTTGTTCTTTGTGAATGCATGCAGCAGCCAAGACTCGGAACAGTCAAGAAGATGTCATGGTTTCATTGCTGTACAAATAGAAAATGTTGAAATTTACCACCTGCCAGTTTTGTTGCAAAGAGTATTATTGATGTAGCATTGTTTGACGTTCTTATTGAGTTAATTGTAAGAAGTTGTTACGTTGGGTGATTTTTTAGGTTTTACATAGTACGATTTATTGTGTGGTTTTTATGGATTTTACATTAATGGTATTTATTTATTAGTATGTTATATAAATAATGTACAGGCGTGCTTGGGAGGCATTGCTAGGTCTAGTGGGCTCAGTCGGGCGTGCCTGGGAGGCATTGCTAGGTCTAGTGGGCTCAGTCGGGCGTGCCTGGGAGGCATTGCTAGGTCTAGTGGGCTCAGTCGGGCGTGCTTGGGAGGCATTGCTAGGTCTAGTGGGCTCAGTCGGGCGTGCTTGGGAGGCATTGCTAGGTCTAGTGGGCTCAGTCGGGCGTGCTTGGGAGGCATTGCTAGGTCTAGTGGGCTCAGTCGGGCGTGCTTGGGAGGCATTGCTAGGTCTAGTGGGCTCAGTCGGGCGTGCCTGGGAGGCATTGCTAGGTCTAGTGGGCTCAGTCGGGCGTGCCTGGGAGGCATTGCTAGGTCTAGTGGGCTCAGTCGGGCGTGCCTGGGAGGCATTGCTAGGTCTAGTGGGCTCAGTCGGGCGTGCCTGGGAGGCATTGCTAGGTCTAGTGGGCTCAGTCGGGCGTGCCTGGGAGGCATTGCTAGGTCTAGTGGGCTCAGTCGGGCGTGCCTGGGAGGCATTGCTAGGTCTAGTGGGTTCAGTCGGAACGCGTGTGCATAGTTTTATGAGACATCCATGTTTAGCAGCATTTACTCACATTTGGTGCTCTTTCTAGGTATGTTTTATGGATTCATAAATTGATTTGCATATTATGAGTAAAATGTTTGCTGACTAAGTATTATAGCACCGCGTAATCAAAATTAATATACAGTGTGTCTGTGATGTGTAAAATGTTCGTTCCGGTATGAAACATTGTAATAATTAGTATTTAAGGACTGTATTAGACAGTGCAACAATCATAAGTAGTTGATGCGAATTCAGTGATTGTAATAAATCCTGCTGAACTATGCCAATGATCTTCCATTTGACGACAAGGTAGATTTATACCAATCCTACAAATCAAGGGATCATCTTCCAGTTACGCGTTCATAACATCGGAAAACTACTCACTGCGCACACCGAATGCATCAAATGTGACCCCTTTCCAGTACGCCCGTATGCCTCCCTCGCGCACTCTACGAAATGACCTAGTTCACTTCCCAAGGTACGCGCCACATACGCAATCACCCCACACAGGCACACACAGGCGCGCGCGCGCACGCACTCACACACGCACACAAAACCTCGCACATATACACACCGCACACACGAAGGGGGCCTATCTTGCGTACCTGTACTTTGTAGATTGTCCAAACACATTGCTTGGACTAGTTGTATTGAATTTTAGCATGACGGATATTAATATACCATACGTACATATTTGCGCAATGTATTTATTATTAGGGGCCAACAACAAAGTAGGTCGTGTTACTTAATTTTGGATATTTTTAGACCCCAACCATTTGGTCACGCTGGCTTGTTGACCCGTCTAAATGTCCGTTCATTTTGGATATGGAGCGCTTTATTGAATCATTGTTCACACATAAACTGTACGTTACAGGTAATAAAAAGGGTAGGCTACACTTGTGGTTTTTCGTTGCTGAGCAATTAATGCTGTGTGTCTGATAAGAAACCCCCCATCTCCATGTAACGCTTACTCAGAAACCCCCCCCCCCCCCCATCTCCACGTAACGCTTCGACACATTTATTCATTAACCTCACACCTAAGCGTGACGTACTTTATGGGTAATTTATAGTATTTTTCGGCAACGATGCTGTCAAAATTACTGGATTTTGACAAGTTTGTTTTCGAGTACATTTGACTGAAACAACCTGTAGTCCAGAATACCCAATGACCTCCGCTTGCGCCCCGGTTCGCCTTCTAGGGCCTTCTCACTGACCAGCGTGACGCAATTATCAACGCGGTTGGTCAAGTCAATTCAGTGCAAACACATGGTCGAGCGTTGTTCGACATTTACGTGTTGGGCAAACGTAGACCCGATATCGGTGTACTCCTGTGCGTTTAATTAAATACTCGTGGTCAGTGACCAGTCCGTCCGAATCTCGAAATCAGAAAATGACCCGCGGTCAGTTACAAGTATGACTGCATTTGTGAATTTTTCTACAAAGACAGTTATTATTAGGCCTACTAGTTGCATAATTGGAACTCCTATACGATTTATTATATGATACACTGGCTGTGTTACCTGGCGTTACACGGGGAACAAAGCAAATAAAATACATTTTCTATATAAAACCCAGTCGATCTGAATGTATGGGTACCTACAAGTTCAGTGATGTGAATGCACCCAACATCCTGTGCACTTGTACGTAACCCACATGTGTCTGAATAGGGCCTGGCAGTAATCGTTCGCACTATGCCTTTGTGTGTAGGTCAGCCAGTTCTTACACTGGTCGTTACATATGCACTGTGTCAGCGTAGATCTACTTCACGTTGCCAAGTCCACGACGCAGCGGCCGTTTTCCTGAAGTTTTTGCCGCGTGCGCGTGGTTCGTGCAATTGCTAAGTTTACGCGCAGTTTACGCTCCAGACAACTGATTTATTCCATAAAAGGTGAGAATCTGATCACGCATGGGAGTATTTTGAAGATAATCTAGGCCTTATGTCCTATTCAATGGGTCGTAGATTACTTTTTGAAAGTTTGGCGCTCGAGGTTCAAGCCGTCTAAGAGGAAAACCCGCATACATACGCAAACTCGATTATAAGTATATTTCGCTTCGAACATTTAACTTCACTCTTCTTCTGCATGCGTACTAAGGAAACGATGAATTCTACATTAGCCTAGGTACAGGACTGGTGCAGGCAAGTTCATAATGTTACGTTGGTGATTGATATCGAAAGTGTCATTGAAACCTATGATGGTTATTATGGCAGGCAGACTGTTTGTTCGGATTCCCTGTATTAGTCGCATATTTAAATAATATACACCTGCACTATTAAATGGGAATATAATTTGACCGAAGAGAGCCATATGTTCTGTTCTAGGGCCTTTGCTTTTTACTCTTTACACCACGCCACTAAGCTCTGTTATACAAAGACAACTTGGATCACCATCTTTATGCTGATGATACTCAGATCTACATTTCGTTGGCTACCCAGAATACAAATCGCTACTTAGTGATATTGCCTCCAAGATATCCTCCACTGGATGACTGACAGCAAATTTAAATTAAATGCAAATAAAACTGAATGATCATTATTTGTACTCCACTGCAGCGTATAGTAAACTTGATGATTTCTTCCCTACGCGTATTTTGAATCAGTATATCACGCAAGCAACCTCGGTGCGGAATCTAAGAATGGTCTTTAATAGGAACTTCAATTTCGGACAACACATATCTCAAACGTGTCGCTGTTTTTAAAAAATAATATTCGTGATCTTCGCCGTATTCCCCGGAACATGTTGCTAAAACTATTGCAATAGCGCTTGTTAGCAGCAGACTTGACTGCTGCAATTTCCTCCTTTATAATATCGCTAGCAAGGATATTACAAAACTTCAACGTGCCCAAAATTGTCTAGCAAGGGTAGTTAAAAAATCTCCTCGTTTTTCTCGCTTTGTACCATTTTAATGTCTGCATTGGCTTCCTGTACGATATCGTATACTTTATATTACTGAACATTCTTCAGGATAGTTCGTTTTCAAATTCGAAACTTTCATTTTTCATATCCAAGAATCATGTTAAATTACCTGGTAGAGGCTTTCGTTGACGTGTCACGTCGACTTCATCAAAACAAGTCTACTCAAAACAAGACTGGAGGAACACAGAAAGGACGTAGACAACACGAAAAATGAGAAATACACAAGGAGCGAAAAAAAAAGATTGATGTCTACCATCAATAAATCCGCCCTTACAGACCATGCGACAACTGAAAACCATATCATAGACTGGGAGGGAGTGAAAATTGTTGACAAAGAACCCAACAGAAGAATTCGGCAAATCAAGGAAGCCATCTGGATCAGAAAAACCCAAACACCCATCAACAGAGACGAGGGCAATTACGAACTGCCTCACGTGTACGATGACGTCATTCAGCGTCATAGGTACTGATGAAGTCGACGTGACACGTCAACGAAAGCCTCTACCAGGTAATTTAACATGATTCTTGGATATGAAAAATGAAAGTTTCGAATTTGATATCGTATACTATTTAAGATCTGTACCATTACATGCTAGGCACTGTCCAGTAAGCAACCATCTTATTTGCATTCATTGCTTACTCTTGTAAGAAAATCTATCCAACTTCGATCATCTAGTTCTGACCAACTTTTTGTTCTTAGAGTCAACACTAACATTGGAGCTAGGGCTTTTTCTGTTGCTGCACCAACTCTTTGGAATATGCTCCCTCTTAGTGTTAGATCAGTTGAAATATTACAAAATTCCGTCGTCATTTAAAAACTTATTTTTACAACCTTGCTTATCCACCATAGCTCCCTAGCGCCTTGACCCATCTGTTGACAACTGGAAAACTACTTATGGATTTTGAGATTGACCAGTCCTTTTGTTTTGATGCGCCTCTGAGCTTGGTTTCCAAGGATTTAGGCGCAATAGAAGTTATCTTATTATTATTATTATGTGGGTGTTCCCCGGGCAAAGTTTTGTTGATTCCTTGTAATCAAACATACATCAATATTAGTGCAAAGAGAAATACCACTTTATTCATGTAAGAAAATACAAAAAGTATAACAATAACGCCCCAAGTGTGCTAAGTACAGTAATGGACTATAGTGGGCTGTGGTAAACATTACATATTAAATCATTACAATGCAGCATAGCAACAATATCATCGTAATTGAATATAAACAACTTGGCACAATTTGACATATATTAAAATCTATTCGTTTTATTATCTTCGCTACTGGGGGGGGGACACAAGATCAGCACGATATGTCCTCGCCACGTACCAGGTTCATCCATCGACTGGTCGTGTATCGTTTGCCTCTTTCCCTCTTCTTTGTTTGGGTTGCAAGTCAATGCTACATTCCCTAAAAGTTAAAGATGGTTAAAATGCCTCTCTCAAATGTTTTGCATTGCTCTAACGAGTGGTGATGTTTTCTTTAAAAAAAAACGGTTCCTCTCACTTTCCAGAAACGTACACGTTCTCGTGGAAAAGGAAGCCTGCTTCCTGTTGAACTCAACGGCTTCCCGATAATTTTATTCACGATTTTGCTTGGCATTGAAAGTATGGTGTTTTCTCCTACAACCGCTGCATTCGGGGAAAGTGCGTTTCACACGTGTAATGCTATTGCAGAACACAAGGTGTGACAGTTTCAGACACATACATTATATATTTGTTATTCTTTTGTCATTGCGATGGTATTATAAATGTAGAATGTAGTCTATAAATGTAGAATGACTACTGTACATACTAATAACGGTATATATGGTATTACAATAAATCAAGACGCACTGTACGGAGGTATACATAAGATATTTCTTCATTATACCCCTTTTTCTAACATTGTGAATTATTTTAATTACTATAAACTGTACTATTATTACTATAAACTGTACTATTACGTGTTGGAAAATAAACACATTGACTGACTGATTGATTGGTTGCTTGATTGATTGATTCGTTCATTGATTGGCTGCATTTCTTTCACATTTAACAACGATGGAAACACGGTACTAAATCAGAAGTAGATCCTGCAGTATTAGTTACATAACTATTCTCATGTCGTTTTCTTGTGCTAAGCAGAACATTAAAATATCACATATCTGACAATATGCAGTATAGGCCCTATACATACCTAATGTTTACAGAGGGCACTAGTAAACATGCCCTCACATGGCTTCATTCCATTCAGTGGAGCTATGCCACAGTAAGACCAAGTGTCCGTCAGGGGATCGTACTTCTCAAAGACAGACGGTTCTTGATCGCCACCCCAACCCTCTGTCACTAGTATACACCCGCGCCACACTACGGCAATGACTTTGCTGTAGTGTTGACGTGGCCGACACAGCCTTGTCCAGCTGTCCGAGGCCGGCTGATATTTAAAACATCTGCCCTCGTGGCCTCCCACCACATAAATCCAATTGTCCAGGGTGACCGCCTCACTGCCTTTGCACACCCCTGACACGTCCGCCAATATGCGCCACTGACCCTGAGTCGTGTCGTACACCTGTGTACACCGCAGTGTCGTCCCCCTCGCATCGGCACCGCCAAACACGAAGATTCTCTTACCGTACGTGGCAATGACGGGGGCAATAACCGCCTGGGGCATGTCAGACAAGGGCGACCACTGTCGCTCCCTAAGATTCATACACTCAACCGACGCGAACACTTTACCAATAAGATGTCTCCCTCCCACCATGTAGACACTGTCGTCGAGTGAGACACTGCCGTGGTTGCATCGTGCGGTGGTCAGCGATGGCATCTCTTCCCACTTCCTCGTCGTCAAGTTGTACAGCCAGCACTGGCCCATCGTCGTACGTTTGCCTCCACCAGTCACTAACAGACCTCCGTCCACACAACACACGCTGTACAACCCACGGAACGATCGTGGCAGCTCTGTCAGCGGCTCCCAACAACTGGCCTCCTCGTCATAGTACTGGCAGAGGTTGCACTCCAAAGCTGCATTGCCCGTTGAACGATCTGCTCTACCAACCACAACAAGGCAAGCATTCGCTCGAACGTTTGTGCGGGGCAATGTGTGGCCACTGTTGGTTTCATGCCGGTGCACGGGTTCTGTCTGGAACACGACTGCCTCGAGCAGATACTCAAGGCACTTGGGGGTCAACAGGTCACACGAGGCCTGCGTGCGCAACAGGAAGTTGCGCGTGCAGTACGGCAGGCGGACATATTGTAGAATCGTCTCTAGCGAAGACTTCCTGTTGTCAAGGTCATGCCGGACCCAATACAGCACGGCCCGGAAGACGGCGTCCTCGTCGAAAACATTGACATCGTCATCTTTGATGCACTCGATCAGTTCGCTGCAGGACAGTTCTTTGAACTCCTCATCGAATGCGACAGCGTTGAACTCGTTAACCATCAATTGTTTGGCATTGCAGAGCAGCTGATCAAGTCGATAAAGTAGAGCAAATCTGTACATTTCCACACAGTTGCACAATTCAACTTGTGATACCATGAAGTACTCGCAGCCATCTTTAAGCCCGTGTAACTGCAAGCCATCGCATGCCTTGACAAGGCCCTCCACGTTGTCGACGTTCAGCTCAATCTCACCCGTGTAAATATAGTCGACGATGCTGGTTAGTAGGTCCGGTTCCATTGTCAACTGGACTGTTTCCGACGTGTTTTCCTCGAAACCACAACTGAACATTGCTTTGAAGTAATCGCTTGCGACCACTAGAACGTTTCGATGGCACGTGACGTGGGCGTGACCTGACAGTAACGTCACATCCGTATATTCGTGGTCCTGGCACAATGCATGCATGCCCTTCATGAAACCGTTCTGGTAGGTGTGGATCAACGAACTTGTCGACTGTCGTGCTAGCGGATGCTACAACACAAGCAGGTGTCATTTACAAACTTAAGTAAACTGTGCATACGAAATGTAAACCAATATGGCACATGTGCTCGGTGTCAACACATTTATACAAAATAAAAATAATATAAAAATAAAACCAGATAGGGCCAACAAAATGTTATTGGGCTCATCAGATAAATGTGCCCTTTTGAAAATCAAAATTGCCTATTTGAGACCCTGGTGCCCTTAAATTATCTGTAGTGTGTTATTAACAGCAGGCACACACACACACACACACACACACACACACACACACACACACACACACACACACACACACACACACACACACACACACACACACACACACACACACACACACACACACACACACACACACACACACACACACACACACACACACACACACACACACACACACACACACACACACTCTCTCACACACACACACATACCCACATACACACACGCACGTGCACACACACGTACACACACCACACACACACACACGCACACACACGCACACACACACACACACACACACACACACACACACATGCAGAATGAAATAGCATGGCTAGTGTAACAACTTGTAAACGTTTTGTCCTAATTTGGTAAAGGCCTAACCGACGAGTAACCGTAATACATTAGCCTTGACGTTGGGGTTTCATACGATATTATAATCATAGCACTGCTTTTACATTATACACATAATTAGTATACAATGTATATTAATTATGTGTCTAATGTAAAAGCAGTGCTAGACACAGGTGGCGGAACCGAGAGGGTGTGGGCGACCAATGATTTTTAGTTTTGATCGGGGATGCTATTGAAGATTCAGTCTGGTAAGTCTCAAGGAAGGGAGCCATAACCCCTAATATTCATCATGGAGGGAGGGAAGATGGAACGGGAGAGGAGAGAGGAAAATGAGACGGGACGAAAGAAGAAGGGACGAAAGAAGGAAGTGAGAGCAAATGTGATAGAAGAGAAGTCGATAAAAGGGACGCAGACAGGAGGAAAGGTGACAAGAGAAAAAGCGACAGGAAAGAATGGATCGGAAGAGAATGTGACAGGAGAGAAGACGGCAGGGGGGAAAGACAACAACCAGACAGATGCAAACCGAAGAAGGAGCTATTCTAAGGCAGTGATTGAGGGGGCAATGAGGAAAGAGAGGGTGTTTATGGGTGACTCCATTATGAGAAAGACGGACAAGACACTGAGCGAGGGGAAGGACATCGTTGTTTGTTTACCGGGGGCTAGGATTGAACATGTAACTGAAAGGGTAGAGAAGGTATTGGGTCATGGCAAGGGGGGGTCTATACTGGTATATGTAGGAACAAATAATGCAGACAGGGAGGGAACAACTGCGATAGTACAGAAGTATAGACAGTTAGTGAGGAAGCTAAAGAAGACGAGAGTCGAACAGGTTATTTTGTCAGGAATTTTGCCAGTAATGGGAGGAAGGGGGGCAACGTATAGAAACTGCAAGAGGATGGCGATCAATGCACTAGCTGAGCAGATGTGTGAAGAAGAGGGGGTGGGATTCACAGATTTATGGGGATACTTTGTTGGGAGGAAAGATATGTACATGAGAGATGGCCTCCATCTTAGTGGAAAGGGGGCAGCAGTTTTCTCAGAGAATCTGCTGCAATCTGTTGACAGTGGGACAGGTTGCATCTATTTAAACTAGATTCGCAGGGGGGACTCACATAAAAGCCTGAAAATGGAGGCATAGATAAAGACAGCACAAATAAATCAACAAATAACAGTCTGGAAAACTCTTCTGAAGCTGGATATAATTGTGTGTTTGTTTAAATGCAAGGAGTATAGTAAACAAAAGAAATGAACTAAACATTATGGTAGAAGATATTGACCCTCATATAATAGGTATAACCGAATCCTGGACCACCACCGATATATCAGATGCTGAATTGGGACTGACAGGATATGTAATGTTTAGAAAAGTTAGAATAGGAAGAAAGGGAGGTGGAGTTATTTTATATATTAAAGAATCTATTCAGGCTTATGAAATAAAATTAGAAAGAGAAGCAGATTGCGAAGAAGCTGTTTGGTGTAACATAGTTACAGGAAACTCAACGTTAACAGTTGGGTTAGTTTATCGAAGTCCAAACATAAGCATAGAAGAGAATGAAAAAATACAAAACGCTATAAGGGAAGTAAGCAAACGGGACTGTATTATCATGGGGGATTTTAACCATGGGCATATACAATGGAAATCTCTACAGAGTATGGGGAGAGAGGACCACAAGTTTTTAGTTTTAGTTCAAGATACATTCCTTTCTCAACATGTACTAGAACCAACCAGGGGTGAGAATGTGTTAGACATAGTTTTGTCCTCACAGAATGAATTAGTTAGTATCACAACCAGATACATTTTACCATCAAAGTAAAATCAGAAAGGAATAGCAAAAAGCAGTATAGGAGAAATTTCCACAAAGGAAGGTATAAGGACATGAGAAAATATTTAGCAAAGATAGACTGGAATAAGAGACTGAAAAATAAGACGGCAACAGAATACTGGAATATATTAAAGAGTGAAATTAAGTGCATAATCGATAAATTTGTACCCTTCAAAAAACAAGGAAAACGGTCCAAAAAGAAACACTTATCGAAAGAAGCCATTAGAAAAATTAAGTATAAACAAATGATGTGGAAGTCATATAGATGTACTGGAAATGATGAAGACTACATCAATTATAAAGAAGCACTTAACCAAGCTACAGCTGGAATTAGAAATTCAAAGAGAAGCTATGAACAACAATTAGCTAGTAATATAAAACATGACAGCAAGAGTTTTTATGCGTATGTTCGAAGCAAACAGAAAGTTCAAGATAAGGTCGGTCCTCTAGAAGATAGTGCTGGAAATATAATATCAGAGGGATTCATAATGGCAGAAGACCTGAATGAGTACTTTAGTTCAGTGTTTACCAGGGAAGATATTAGTTCACTGCCAGTACCAGAGGCTAAGTTCAAGGGGGCAGATTCAGACTATTTAGGACAATTAATTGTAACCCCGGAAATGGTAGCTAAGAAAATAAGGGCTATGAAGGAGAATAAATCACCTGGAGTAGATGGTATTCCACCCAAACTACTATTGGAAATTGTAGAACAAATTAGCATACCACTTGCAACAGTTTTCAACTTGTCATTAGAAGAGGGAGTGGTTCCTTTAGAATGGAAAGAAGCAAACATTATACCGTTATTCAAAAAAGGTTCGAGAAACAAGTCAGAGAACTATAGACCAGTGAGTTTAACATCAGTGATTTGTAAATTATTAGAAAGACTAATTAAAGATCACATGGTGGATTTTCTTGTTAAACAAAACTTGATAAACCCATCTCAACATGGTTTTTTTAAAGCGAGGTCATGCTTAACAAATATGTTATGTTTTTTTGAAGACATCACTAAGTGGGTAGATGAGGGATCACCAGTAGATATCGTCTACTTAGATTTTCAAAAAGCTTTTGACAAAGTACCACATCAAAGATTACTGCTTAAACTAAAGGCCCATGGCATAGGAAATGGTATAATAAAGTGGATAGAACAATGGCTGATTGACAGAAGACAACGTGTAGTAGTTGATGGGGAGGCTTCAAACTGGAAATCGGTATTGAGTGGGGTACCACAGGGATCAGTATTAGGTCCTATATTATTCTTAATATACATTAACGATTTGGATGATGAAATAACAAGCAAGGTGTTGAAATTTGCGGATGATACAAAAGTGTTTAGAAGGATTAAAAGTGATGGAGATAGACAGCATTTACAAGATGATCTTGACAGGTTGATCAAATGGTCTGAAAAGTGGCAAATGATGTTCAATTTTGGGAAATGTAAATGCCTCCACATAGGACATGGGAACGAAGAGGTAGAATATACAATGGGGGGTACTGTACTATGTACTACTGTAAAAGAAAAGGACTTAGGGTTAACCGTTAGTGCTGATATGAAGATTTCAGAGCAGTGCGGAATTGCAGCTTCAAAGGGAAATCAAATCCTGCTACCTAGAGTTAATTCTCTGGGTGGCAATCTTGTTAAATCTTGTTAAATGTTCCGAAGCCGATGGCAGGCGTTTAGACTTGCTTGATTCATACCACAATGTTGGCGCGCAAACATTTACTTTCAAATTGTTAAACTACGGGACACACAATATGAAGAATTTGCATCATATCTTCAACTTGTACGGAGCTCGGGCATCGTATCCAAATAATTGCCCATGTTTTGCTTAAATGATGCGCCATCAAGATAGCATACTTGTTCTGGACATTTACCATTACTTCATCTACATTGGCGTTCAACAAACAACTTATAAACAACACCTATATACAACTACACACCTACGAACTGCAACTAGGTCTACCCAAGACGCCAACAGCCAGCTAAACTACAGCCGGTTATTTATCTCTCTCTTTCGCATGCGCACATTCGCGACCTACTTCCGTTTTTTAGTCAACCTCAGTAACCCCGAATACAATAACTCGTATCAAACATGAACAGAAATGACCTGGCCCCCCGTCATACGCCATGAAACGGTGTAAGTAAGAGCCCGGTTACTTTACAAAAGAAATCGTCGACAAAACTATCAGTAGACGTATGTGATCTCGGAGATGATTACAAGTAATTTGTAGAATAATACTTACACATCGCCATGGTTCTGCGACAACTTAAAAGTTATGATGCGACTCTGGATATAATTGACGCCCTACTTGATACCAACGTGACCACTCAAGCGTGACGTGGGACCAGTAGCGGCACCTAGCGGGGGATAACCTAATGGACGGATCGAGAAAAAGCGGATCGGGTGGACAAGTTTGACCGATTTATAAGGATTTGCCCGAATTCTGCGCTTCGTCTTTACATGCTTTGGAGACAGTAGGACAGATCCACTCCGAACACGTCATTGATAGAGATGCAGCAACCATGGAATAGCGAGAAAAGCGGTTTTGCTATAAGGACCCGGTAAAAAGTTACTCTTGGCTGCGCGTGTTTTTATGTTTGTAGATTTCTTCATTGATCTTTCGTCTTTTAGGCATTATTTATTTTCGCATGACATTGTACTCAAATTACAATGAGAGGAAACATATAAAATATGTAAAATATGTATTTGGGGGTCCAGCTGTTGCTGTTTGCGGGTTCTTTCGGGCTATCGTTAGGTATTGGCCTTTCCCCCAGATATATCCTAACTTTTAAAGTGCTGCTTTAACACCTAGTGTATGTGGTGACATTCCTAACACACTGTCTCTTCTATTAGTTTTCTGATGACTGTCGAGAAATACTTCTGCCGAGTTTCTTTTCTATGATACTTCTTTCTTCTTTCCAGTGGATTCATCTAGATTGAATTGATGACATTGCTCATTTATACCATTGATGACATTGCTCATTTATACCATTGATGACGTTGCTCATATATACCATTGATGATATTGCTCATTTATATCATTGATGACATTGCTCATTTTTACAAATGGTGACATTGCTCATTTATACCAGTGGTTATATTGCTCATTTATACCATTGATGATATTGCTCATTTTTACCATTGATGATATTGCTCATTTAGACAAGTGATGATATTGCTCATTTATACCAGTAATGATATTGCTCATTTATACCATTGATGATATTGCTCATTTAGACCAGTGATGATATTGCTAATTTATACCAGTGATGGTATTGCTCATTTATACCATTGATGATATTGCTCATTTGTACCAGTGCTTCTCAATCGGTGTGCCGACACTCCCCCCGCAGGTCCGGTTGCGTCGCACCTATCGCCACCCCCCAATTACGCGAGCGGTCGTTCCGTTCCGCTACTTCACACTTGATCTATCAAAGCAAACGTTTTAAAACAATAACATCATTTTATTTGAAAAGACAAATAAATCACTGTGTTGACGAAATTGATGCATACGGTTGTGGTCGGTGGTATAAATCTTTGTCTTCTTAAGAATTTCTCCGACGGTTCACACCTCTGTCGTTAAGTCTGATATGCAGTTCACCAAAAGGGCGATGGATAGGATCGGTCTCCTTGTCCAGACCCGTGTCAATCGTGTTTATGTTACTAACAAATATGGCGAGTCATTAGGTCTTTTTTTCGAATAAATGCAAACGTTAAGCGTCTTAAAATTTCTTCTCCATGACAGGTGCAAGTTTCTCACGGATGTTGGAAGTTCGGGTTGTCAATTATCACTTGATTGTTTACGAGAACAATTATAAATACATATTTTATTATCCGCTGTCAACGTTAGTGGAATATTTGAGAGAAATGTTTTGAAAACGATAAAGTTTATAATTTTCATTATATGACGAATGGTAAAGATCTTATTTTAACCGCGCTTGATTATGTAGGATAAGGTTTCCCTCTTAGACGGCTTGAACTTCGAAAGCCAAACTTTCAGAAATTAAAGTTTGGCAAGAATAGGACGTGCCTCCCCCCCCCCCTCTCTCTCTCTCTCTCTCTCTCTCTCTCTCTCTCTAATGTTGTTAAGCGAGCATATGAGTCTTGCACATTAAATTTTTAAATTATTGTCAACCCATGAAAGACCAGTCCATGTTCAAATGCAGCGCCATCCCAAACAAGCTATGAGCCTGTGCCAACACTGAACCATCCCAAACAAGCTATGAGCCTGTGCCAACACTGAACCATCCCAAACAAGCTATGAGCCTGTGCCAACACTGAACCATCCCAAACAAGCTATGAGCCTGTGCCAACACTGAACCATCCCAAACAAGCTATGAGCCTGTGCCAACACTGAACCATTCTGTCAAGCGCTGGGTGTCTGCAGTGAATTGGTGGATTCGCTACGTCGCGGTCTCCCTGTGTCCAAATCAAGATTATGAGCTTCACCTCCATGAAACTTTGTTAAAAGAACTAACTAATTACATAATACAATGGTGACACATTCTTTTGAGGTAACTTGGAAGAACTTCTGTCGTTGTTTAATAACAGGAAGTCACGTTCCACGGTTTTAACTCTGGTTGCAACATTTCGACATTTACCGATATCTTAAAGCTAATTTTTAAATACCGCCTATACATGTAGAGAACATAAATACGACACCTATGTATCGCAGCCTGAGCAGGGTCGCCAGGCTCACCTAGTGAGCTTGCAGGGACGCCAGGCTCACCTGGTGACCCTGCTCAGGCAACGCCGACTCCGCTGGTTCGGCCACGTGCAGGTTCGGCCACGAGAGAAGACTACCAAAAGACAACCTCTACGGAGAGCTGGCCACTGGATAGAGAGCTGGCCACTGGATAGAGAGCTGGCCATTGGATAGAGAGCTGGCCACTGGATAGAGAGCTGCAGGCCGTCCCCATCTGTGCTTCAAGGAGGATGCAGGCGAGATTTACTCAGCGACAACAGACGCTGCTTTACCAACTGATCATCGACACCAGGGCGCAGACCCATGGTCTCACGAGACTGCAGGATGCCTCCTACTACGACACCAATACGAAATAGTAGGCCGATCGGGGCCATACCAACAACTAATGTTCAAAATAGAATAGCGTTGTCACCACGTGACTTATTTCCTTCATGGTGTGCTTCATTCACGCATCATGCATTTTCTGCAGTTCTCGAAATGCTTTGCTTTGCGCGCCGAACAGTTGCTCGTGGTTTCTTACTAAATACTCGCATATACTTGTATACAGCGTCCACGCAGTGACACCTCCGCTAGCCAAGTCAACAAGAGACACAATGTACATTATTTTACACATTATTCATTGGAATATGAGGCGATATCTTATCCTGGTATTCAAGTCAAGTTGGTCCGTCATCGTTGACACGGCTGATTGAAGCGTCGGTCGTCAATATGTAGGGTCAGTCGGTGACGAAACAAAAATTTGCGGGAAGTCCCTGCTGCTTGCGCCACATAGCGAGTCGATGGCGGAACCACACCTGCAAGCAAAGCAACGCGTGATAAATACCACCTGGACGTGGTAACCGTGTGTGTGTGTGTGTGTGTGTGTGTGTGTGTGTGTGTGTGTGTGTGTGTGTGTGTGTGTGTGTGTGTGTGTGTGTGCGTGTGCGTATGCGTGCGTGATCGCGTGCGTGCTTGCGTGCGTGCGTGCATGCATGCGGGTTGGTGGGTGGAAGGGTCGGTGTGCTTGCCTGCGTGCGTGTGCGTGCGTGCGTGGTCTCGTGCGTGCGTGCGTTAGTGCATGCGGGTTGGTGGATGGGAGGGTGGGTTTGCTTGCGTTCGTGTGTGCGTGTGTACGTACCTGTGTGCGCACGTGTGCGTGCGAGTATACGTACGCATGTGCGTGTGTGTGCGTGCGTGCGTGCGTGCGAGTGCGTGCGTGCGTGCGTGCGTGAACTTCGGCATATCAGATTGAGCGGTATCGGAAACACTACTTCAAGAGGATGACTTTGTGAACCTTGACCGGCCGATCGACTTTCTATCAAGCTAGCCCCTATGTCGCCGCTCACCACGCAGGCTGATTCCATACAAAGCGGCTGGTGAATATTTACATTCGATAAGTCGTTGACCAATTTGCCGGCAGCTTGCCTTATCTGACCTCAATGTTCATTCAATTCGTTATCAACTGATGTGTACACGGATTTTATTACGCAAAATGGTGTAATCCTATAGCTGAATGTCGCGTTAACTTTGTTTTAATTCCAATGCTATTGTTACCACAACAAAAACGACGTCGCTATTCTTTGATGAGAATAGATGTTAACGTGATCGAAACCTGACGTTTTGAAAGACGACACACACACACACACATACACACACACACACACACACACACACACACACACACACACACACACACACACACACACACACACACACACACACACACACACACACACACACACACACACACACACACACACACACACACACACACACACACACACACACACACACACGTACGCACCATCGGCTGCATGGCAACTGAGGGTCGGTGTGTGATAGGGAACTGTAGTTATTGATCTGAGCATCACATAAAACGAGTAACGGAAACAAATCGATTCAGCGACGATTCAATATGTTGGGGGTTTTCTCAAAAGTCCGACCGAAACGTCGTATACAGGGGAACCTTCCTATTAAGGTCACTTTCGGGACTAGATGAAAGCGACCCGAATAGTGAGGTGACCGTATTAGCGGCAATAATTTCCTGTACTGTACTGTTATGTAAATAACTTGGGACTGTCCCAGGGCGACGGTAATTGCGAAGTGGCTGTATTGCCGAGGTGTCCGTAAAGCGAGGTGCGACTGTACTTCAATTCTTTTACATAATCCAAACTGTTATTTTCGTGTAAACATTACTCGAGATGCAACATGTCATTGGAGCAGGACGTTTGGTCGGACATGAGAGGGACGGAGTAGCATTGCACGATTCATAACTGGGGCGAATAGATGATTTGACCAAGGGAGAGGGGGATAGCGCACCGACCACCCCTTGAAGCTAACCAAATACACCCCCACTGCACCCACGAATATAAGGATCACAATTAAATTAAATACAAACTATACACGAGCGGGCAGAATTTGGCAAACATAAAATGACAAACAGGCGAGTACGGAACAATTGCCGGAACGCTATGAGCGAGTAAAAGGTTGGCGTATGTCTAGTTCAGGTGCCGACAAACACCGGCCGTCGCCAGTAGCTCTCGGTCCTATAATGGCAATCCGCCCTGATTGATGTTGGGACGTGCACACACATTGGTGACATTCTTCTGGGTCCGCGCGTCTGTCGCGACTGAGGTAAACGTCGCGTGGACGAGTGCTCGGAAACCTGTTTGTTTGTCAGCACTCTTAGTCGAGTTGCCATTTTTGGAACCTGGAAATGGTTGGTAGTATAAGGTTTTTTTGCTGAATCATGTAGGTTATGGGTCCCTCAACTCAAATCAGCGAGATGGCAACGCGCCATCCTTGGGCAATTTGTGGCAGCCAGGCAAATCCAAGATGGGTACCGTGAACGTAGGTCATATTAGAAAATGTGTTACATCTTTGCACTGGAGCATGCTAGGAACATGATTTTGGTGTATCTACACATGTTTTGGCATACGAGGAATGCAATGGAACCATTTCCAATGATGTCAGACTATGTTCACGTCACAACAATTCAAAATGGCAGCCATTTTCACCAAAATCGAGCATAACGTTTGATTGGTTTATGCTAGAGACACGATTTTGCCATATCAGGATTTCAATGGAACCATTTGCAATGATGCCCGACTATGAACACCTGACCAAAATTCAAAATGGTCGTAATTTTTACAGAAAATAGCCAAAATACACCATGACTTTTGATTGGATGATATACAAACATACACAAGCTTTGCAAAATGGCATGCAGTAATTACGAATGAATCTGTATCATACATGTACAACATTAAAAAGTACAAAATTCAAAGTAAGAAGTACTCAATTATAAATTTGCTGAAACACAATGAAACACAATTTGAGAGCATTTTTGCAATGACAGGTTTCATTTGGACATTGACAATGTGTATATCATTACTCAATTCAAAACCAACGGTATATGAAAGGGACGCCATTCACATTACATTCTCATAGAAACGTTTAGTCCCGCCATTCTCTCTCATCCTCCTCTTCTATTTCCTCTGTACTGTCACCTTCTTCCTCATTGTCACATCTAGCGTCACTCTCATGCTCATCATGCTTGGTGAACGGGTTGAGGCACATGATTTCACCACCACAGAAGCAGTACGGTGTGCTGGACAATCCTGCAGAATGACAGCTACATGCATGGCTGCTGCAAGCTTTCCCTACAGCTTTACACTGACAGTTGATGACGTCCACGAGGGCAGGAGGGCTGCTAGTCCTCTTGTAATGCATGGGGTTGGCACACACCCTGCATCAGTAACAAACTCCGATCCATAATCAGCAATGTCAACCACGGGCGTTGTCTGCTGATCTGCTGCCTTCCAGGGCATGACTTGGTAGTGAGCTCGCAGGATGTGGTAGGCCAGATTAGCGTTCTGGTCCTTTTGGAGTAGAGCTCATACCTGGCAGTAGCCATGCTTGTGCCTTCAGCAGCACCGTAGAGCGAGCAGATGAATTTCCGTCCAGTCTGCATCAACTGTTCACCAAAGACAGTGTAGAGGTCAGAGTGATCAGCAGACTGCAATACCTTTAGCGCTATCGCTTTGCCTGACAGTGCATGCATACCAAGCAGTTGGAGGGATTTCGGACCAAGGAGGAAAGAACTTTCATTGATGTTGAAGATAGCCCCACTCCATCGATCTAGCTGCACACGGGCTGTCAGCTGCATACTGCACACCCAGAATATAAGCAGAACAAAGACGTCAGTGTCATCGCTGATCACTCGTACATTTTTCCTACCATTCTTCACAGCCTTCAGAAGATAACTAATGATAGTAATACATGCTTCATCATGGTTGTACACGCCCTCCTCTCTTCTAACCATCGTCACATTGTTGCCCAAATTGAATGTGGAGAGAACCCTGATGAGAGCTTTCTTATTTGCCTTGCTCTTTATGATGGCATCGCGGCATGGAAGCTTGCTGGGTATTGTGATGTTGTAGTCAACAGCCCATTCACCTGCACGCCGGATTCGTTCAGGGTCGTTTGCTGACGGGTCATCATAGCGGTCGAAGATGACCAGCAATTCTGTCGATTGGTACTGGCTGATTCTGTCCTTCATACTGTTGGCGAGATGGGTTCTCTTTGCCATAAATGAGTTCGCGTTACATCCTGGTATCCATGATGTTGTATAATGATGTAGAATTTTATTTTATGGGAACAAATTCATTGGAGGTACGTAACTCATAAATGGACACGACAAAAGTTAATTTTCCTTAGGTCTGCGTCAAAACCTTGTCATTTATACTTCTTAAAAAATAACTTCCCAAATTAATTAGTGG
Source organism: Escarpia spicata (assembly GCA_963995525.1). NCBI lineage: Eukaryota > Metazoa > Annelida > Polychaeta > Sabellida > Siboglinidae > Escarpia > Escarpia spicata. Next base: position 6,251,312 of record OZ023206.1, on the reverse strand, counting down.
CAATGCCAAGTAAAATATATAAAAAATTATTGTACATTATTTCACTTTTAATTAAGGCAGTACAAGTATGTACCAGTACTGTTTTCGTGCCCATATGCTAAAACAGGTATAGACACCAAAATTGTGTCTCTGGCATATTTTCGGTAAAAATGGCGACCATTTTGAATTTTGGTCAGGTGTTCATAGTCGGGCATTATTGAAAATGGTTCCATTTATTTCCCGATTTGATCAAACATATGGATGGACACCAAAATCGTTTCTCTAGCATAAACCAATCAAACGTTATGCTCGATTTTTGCTATTTTCGGTAAATATGGCGGCCATTTCGAATTGTTGTGATGTGAACATAGTCGGACATCATTGGAAATGGTTCCATTGCATTCCTCATATGCCAAAACATGTGTCTATACACCAAAATCATGTTCCTAGCATGCTGCAGTGCAAAGATGCAACACATTTTCTAATATGACCTATGTTCACGGTAGCCATCTTGGATTTGCGTGGCTCCCACAAATTGCCATCCCGCTGATTTGAGTTAAGGGACCCATAACCTACATGATTCAACAAAAAAACCTTACACTACCAGTCATTTCCGATTCCATGTTGAACATAGTAGGGCAGCAACTCGACTATCTAGGAAACAACGCCAGGGACGTCTTTACGAAAACGGGTGACGGGGTCCGTCTTAAAAGAAAGTTCATACATAGCCCAGTATCCAGTCCCCAGGACTGCTCAAAGTGCTTTACACTTTACTCCCTGGCAGACCTGTTCAATCGAACACCATCTCGACTACGTCGGGAAGGATTAAGCCACGCTGCAATTACTGCGCGAAGACTATTCGCACACACATATACACTGCTATCTAAACCCAAGTATTAAAATGTACAACTGAGTGAAATACAACAAAGTGGAGTGAATGAAATTGCCCAAGGTTCGAAACGGCAGCACATGATTCGAACCCGGATTCTTTCGATTAAGAGCCCGGTTTTCCAAATACTACGCCACCGAGACTTGTGATATTGCTACATTATGATGCAAGATCACTCGTCAGGTATTTAGACTTAACTGCGTAAAATAATAATAATTACTAAACAACAAATCAACACATTTGGCTACGTTCATCGCACGGACGTAAGTAGTCTGGCGAGTGTCGCATGAAATTGACACCACGTGGAATAAGGCTGGAGGAGATTTATAGACAAAACAGACTGAACGAATGTGTCAGTTAGTGAGTTATTGAGTCAGGAAGTGCATGAGTGTGTCAGTCAGTGAGTCAAGGAGTGCATGAGTGTGTCAATCAGTGAGTCAAGGAGGGCATGAGTGTGTCAGTCAGTGAGGGCATGAGTGTGTCAGTCAGTGAGTCAAGAAGGGCATGAGTGTGTCAGTCAGTGAGTCAGTGAGGGCATGAGTGTATCAGTCAGTGAGTCAAGGAGGGCATGAGTGTGTCATTCAGTGAGTCAAGGAGTGCATGAGTGTCAGTCAGTGAGTCAAGAAGTGCATGAGTGTCAGTGAGGGAGTCAAGGAGGGCATGAGTGTCTCAGTCAGTGAGTCAGGAAGTGCATGAGTGTGTCAGTCAATGAGTCGAGGAGGGCAGGAGTGTGTCAGTCAGTGGGTCAAGGAGTGCATGAATGTCAGTCAGTGAGTCAAGGAGTCAAGGAGGGCATGAGTGTGTCAGTCAGTGAGTCAATGAGTCAAGGAGGGCATGAGTGTGTCAGTCAGTGAGTCAAGGAGGGCATAAATGTGTCAGTCAGTGGGTTAATGAGTCAAGGAGGGCATGAGTGTGTCAGTCAGTGAGTCAATGAGTCAAGGAGGGCATGAATGTGTCAGTCAGTGGGTCAATGAGTCAAGGAGGGCATGAGTGTGTCAGTCAGTGAGTCAATGAGTCAAGGAGGGCATGAATGTGTCAGTCAGTGGGTCAATGAGTCAAGGAGGGCATGAGTGTGTCAGTCAGTGAGTCAAGGAGGGCATGAATGTGTCAGTCAGTGGGTCAATGAGTCAAGGAGGGCATGAGTATGTCAGTCAGTGGGTCAATGAGTCAAGGAGGGCATGAGTGTGTCAGTCAGTGAGTCAAGACGTGCGTGAGTGTGTCAGTCAGTGAATCAGTGAGTTAAGGAGTGCATGAGTGTGTCAGTCAATGAGTCTGTGAGTCAGCGAGTCAAGGAGTGCGTCAGTCAGTGAGTCTATCAGCGGGTATAGTTAGTTGGTGATTGGTTGATTGATTGATTAATTGATTGATTGAGTGGGTGAGTGTGTGAGTGACTGACTGACTGAGTAAATGAGCGAGTGCAGTGCGAATGCACACCCATTAATGATGCATTACTGATGTCAGGAGCCGATGTTAGGTCTCTCGTTACATGGCCATATTGTTATTGGACACATATAAATTAGCCACTCTACTCATCTAGTCTAACCGTAAACTCATCGTGAAAGGCCACGTGACCAGGGACACGAACCGTCGTCTGCTCCTCCGTAAGTCCGACTTCGGCCGCTATCAGCGTGATGTCGACACCAGTCGGATTCCGACACTCCCGGAAGCGCTCCTCCAACTTCCGGTATTGGTCGCGCTTGACGCGGGGAAGTCCTTCCGGCGGATATAGGCGCGCGTCGATCATATCTCCACTTCCTGCCATCGCTTGTTAATCCAGTAGCTGTGTACGTGGCATCAGTAGTGTACGTTATACGAACACTGCACGCTATGTCAACAGTGTACTTTGTATCTCAGTGTCAGTACGTTATGCAATCGCCAATATATCACAACGCGCAATGCGAACATGTAGGCCTACGTTATATTGTTAAGATTCATATTACGCCGGTTGAATAATTCCATTAACATCCTTCAAATAAGTTCCCGGCGACTCCATCAACGTTTGTTGGCGCTACAGTGTACGTTCACTGCGGTGTACGAACAATTCCGCCATAAACTAACCAGAATACAGACGCCCATATACGGCGTATTTGACGCTACGTCTGTCGTGTAAACCACTCGTTGTACTGTGCCTATAAGCTCACACCAACCGGCACGGTCAATACCACAGTGAATGCCATCTTTTCATTTGACATCACATTGCAAATTCCAATAACATCAGTTCCAAGTGAGACACGAGACAGCAATGTTCACCCGTGAAACGACATCTCCTCATTGGTTACGTCTCCTGTGGCGCCAATGAACGTGACCGGAGGAGATCAAACGGCGCCTGCAATATTATCGATAAGTCCACAACAAACCAAACAGTCGTTTGCAGGAAAGAAACGCTAACCGGCGCAATTCTGTGCAATCAATCGTCGATCGAACGATCGTGTTTTATTGACACTGAGCGCCGTGGCCGCGGTAAATAGGTCGTCTATAACACCGCGCACGTCGCGAGGCAAGCCGCTACAGGCCGTGCCAGCCTTCGTTAGCGTCTCATGCCGGTTATTTGACGCACACTTTCAGTTTTTATTCTCCGCATTTGCTGTCGGCGTCGCCTTTTGCGCAGTCACAGTTTCTCTGTCGAACCGTCGTTGTTATTCATGTTTCCCGAACACGTCCGTCGCTGTAAGTAGCGTGTCAATTAGTCGTTGGCCGTTTACCACGTCCTCACACATGCGGCACGATTTGCCACGCCGGCTTCCTCAACGGTGTAGTGTTTCGGGTCAGGCGATTCAGCGATACGCGAGAAATCGATTGACAACGGGGAACGCATCCACAATCAGGAATGATTAAAGCACAGCGCATAGTTGATTTTCTCATTGGCGGCCATGTTAACGTTTTGTCGGATTATACGAAAACTGGACGTGAGAAAATTCTTAAACTTCGTCACAGCCTCTGCCATCACGTCACTGATATACCGATCATATTTCGTGCAAATCGCATAGCTCCAGCTGCATTAAAAACGCATACATATACGATGCCTATCAATATTTATGTACCCTCGCGTGTTATGTGAATGATAATCGCAACAAATCACTCCGCCATCGGCGCAGGATGTGTAGCGGAGACATCGCTGACGACAATGGAAGTAGTACGGCAACAAATGGTATATATCTTTCAGCGGGAATGAGGGCAGTCGTGCACTCACTCACTCACTCACTCACTCACTCACTCACTCACCCATCCACCCACCCACCCACCCACCCACCCACCCACTCACTCACTCATATCTTGACCGGGCAGATCGTACGGATGCGCGTTCAGAGGCTTTAACAGCGATCTTCTTCCATATGGGACGGTTGAGGGCTTCATCGCATAACTCCGTCAACACTAAATTAAATATATTTAACCGTTGTCTGTCTGTGAACGTCAACCTTGGTATGTGAACATCATACTTGGTACGTGAACATCATACTTGGTATGTGAACATCATACTTGGTACGTGAACATCATGCTCGAAATGGAATTTAAAAGTTAAACTTATAATAATATTGTAGTTAATTTAAACGCACTTGGGCAGTCAGTATGCTAGAATCGGTACATTGTTTAATCTATGTAACTTGTGATATTACTACAAAACGTTCATTTTGTACTCTTTGACAATCAATCAATTAATCAATCAGCCAATCAACATTTTATTTCCACCTAACATGATGATGGAATGAAGTTGGCATTATAAAGACAAGTTGATGTGAACAAAGGAAATGACAGACCAAGATTGAGATGATACGGTACAATGAAGACTGATTTGGATGCAGAATGTGTAAAATCGCGGAAACAGGAAACATCAAAAACCATATTAGAAGAGGAGAACTTTATTGGAATGGGACAACAACTATCACCCAAGATTGATTCATACTTACACACATGCACCCACGCGCGCACACACGCACACACACACACACACACACACACACACACACACACACACACACGTGGTAGTCTTAGTTTACGTGTTTTATTCCAAAGTCCCGACAATAAAATAAATACCATTAGTAACAAGTGTACAACAAACTAAACACAATAACGTCTAAGTCCTCTCTCTGGCTTACGTTGATAGTCAATATTATGCAAGACGGATGTCGCGACCGCAACTCTGTGGTAACGTCATTCGACGTGTGTGGCGTCTTAACCGATTATTGTTGTCGGAGCAAACGTAATGTTTCCCTAATGACGAACAACTATTGTGCCGCTTCGTTTGAACAGTCTCCCACGTTTCGCGTGAATTATGGGACGCGTAGGCCTACGAGTGTTCAATTATATATCCAACATTATTTATAATGCTATAAAGTGTGCAGTTATATTAATATTCAGATCAGTGTCTCTTCCGCTGTTAACATATAAAGAAATTCATTACTATTGCCATGTGGTTTATGTCGGCCCTTTTCTGTATTTTATGGTCAAAACCTCTTTGGAGAAAGTATGACATTGCCCATTGCTATTTCGTGATGCACTCCTCTTTCTCGAAGGCGCCAACATTACCAATAATTCACGCCAAAAGAGATCACATACAGAGGAAACAAGCAAGCCATCTATATAAAACCTGTCCGTAGTGAGCATCGTATGGACGGCGCAACATGTCCGTTGCAGCCAGATTTTCACTACGGTCAAGCTATAGTCAACGCAAACCAAACGCGTCCTTTGTAGACAGGTTTTCGTTACAGACAGTTGTCCGTTAAGGTAAGTTTCACGGTTCAATACAAATAAACCTGCCCAAGTGGTCGCCGTTGTCGTAACAATGGCCGGCGCAACATGATGAGTCAGTACCCAATCAAACAATGACTGTCGCGGCGTTCTCGACCCCACATAGAATGGCCGTACAGAAGGATGTTCTAATGTCCTCCCCAGCCGCAGTCTTTGAGACACATGTTGCGATTGTGCGTGCACTGGGTGGCTGGCTTGTGTTCGGTAGTCATACACTGACGGTAGTCGTGGAAGCAGATGTCGCTACATGAGTCTGAAATCTTCATGTACTGCAAGAATTCCAACACACAAATAAACGCGTTGTCATGTTGTTATGTACGTGTGTGTGTGTGTGTGTGTGTGTGTGTGTGTGTGTGTGTGTGTGTGTGTGTCTGTCTGTCTGTGTGTGTGTGTGTGTGTGTGTGTGTATGTCTGTGTGTGTCTGTGTCTGTGTGTGTGTATGTATGTATGTTATGTACGCATGTATGTTACGTATGCATGCACGCATGCCCATATGTGAGACAGTTCCTGCTCACGTTTGTATTCAGCGCTATAAATTGCATGTGTTCAAGCTAGTACAAGAACAAGACAGCTAACAAAAATTAATGATAATCGTATGCCTGCCAGCTCGGCCGCCTCACCTATTTGAGAGTACTTACACGCATGCACGCCTCAGACGGACGAACATCGAGTGCTGACCACACAAGAATCAGTAGACACAAACATGCAATCTGAAATGAAGAACTGTACTATCACAGGTGCTCCACGGTTTTGGCGCAATACTTCTTTTCATCACTGGACGAAATCAACAAAGTAATCGGCTGCAATTTTGTATGAGAAACGTTTGCTTAAATTATGATATACTACGTCTTTAATCCGATACACTGGACAAGTTACTTCCCAAAATGGCATAGCTTCTCACGAATCCAATTATTTGATGTGCAAGTTAAGTTATGTGTGAACAGTTTTTAAAAAATATCCTCAATCGGTTTTATAAAAAACCAATGTATGTACATTTGTTTAATTGGTTGAAGGATTTATTCTGGTAATTATACCGGGTAAATTGCCAAAACCAATTGCAGTGTCGACATTTAGCCTTCCCCGCTGAACTTGTAGGTGATACGGTTTTTGAGAGGGAAGGAATAATCGCATTTCGCATTCACGTGAAGAATCAATTTTTTGGAAAATCACTTTAATTGCGACGTTCACAATTCTCAGAAATCTTACGAAATCGTCGGTGAGGTTTCCTTAGAAGCATACCTAACATTACCGTTGTCCAGTGGTCTGCTGTGTAATGTACTACCTACCGTTGTCCAGTGGTTTGCCGTGTAGTGTAGTACCTACCGTTGTCCAGTGGTCTGCCGTGTTGTGTAGTATCTACCGTTGTCCAGTGGTCTGCCGTGTTGTGTAGTACCTACCGTTGTCCAGTGGTCTGCCGTGTAGTGTAGTACCTACCGTTGCCCAGTGGTCTGCCGTGTTGTGTGGTACCTACCGTTGTCCAGTGGTCTGCCGTGTAGTGTAGTACCTACCGTTGTCCAGTGGTCTGCCGTGTAGTGTAGTACCTACCGTTGTCCAGTGGTCTGCCGTGTTATGTACTATCTACAGTTGTCCAGTGGTCTGCCGTGTAGTGTAGTACCTACCGTTGTCCAGTGGTCTGCCGTGTAGTGTAGTATCTACCGTTGTCCAGTGGTCTGCCGTGTTGTGTAGTACTACCGTTGTCCAGTTGTCTGCCGTGTAGTGTAGTACCTACCGTTGTCCAGTGGTCTGCCGTGTTGTGTGCTATCTACCGGTGTCCAGTGGTCTGCCGTGTAGTGTAGTACCTACCGTTGTCCAGTGGTCTGCCGTGTAGTGTAGTACCTACCATTGTCCAGTGGTCTGCCGTGTTGTGTAGTACCTACCGTTGTCCAGTGGTCTGCCGTGTTGTGTAGTACCTACCGTTGTCCAGTGGTCTGCCGTGTTATCTAGTACCTACCGTTGTCCAGTGGTCTGCCGTGTTGTGTAGTACCTACCGTTGTCCAGTGGTCTGCCGTGTAGTGTAGTACCTACCGTTGTCCAGTGGTCTGCCGTGTTGTGTAGTACCTACCGTTGTCCAGTGGTCTGCCGTGTTGTGTAGTACCTACCTTTGTCCAGTGGTCTGCCGTGTTGTGTAGTACCTACCGTTGTCCAGTGGTCTGCCGTGTTGTGTAGTACCTACCGTTGTCCAGTGGTCTGCCGTGTAGTGTAGTACCTACCGTTGTCCAGTGGTCTGCCGTGTTGTGTAGTACCTACCGTTGTCCAGTGGTCTGCCGTGTAGTGTAGTACCTACCGTTGTCCAGTGGTCTGCCGTATTGTGTAGTACCTACCGTTGGCTTAGACATGGCGAGCAAATAATCCTCCTCGATCGCGTCACCTCGGACTTGAACGACTGCAATAAAGAATCCAAGTTGTAGTACGCAAACATGCACATATATTTTCCAGTTTCTGGTGGGCCGAGGGAAGGAAACATAACAACTAAGCATTAACAAAGATCAAGCTATGAGTTAACTGGTAACGGGTACGTGTGACTATCGTCAACGTCGTGATCAGTTGTGATGATAACAACGCTGTTACTTCCCGTATTGAACAAGGTGCTTTAACATAATATTACCTACAGTAGCCTATAACAAGACACCCTATGACAAGACACCCTATAACAAGACACCCTATGGGGTACTTGGGGAATTATACTGTAAAGCAACGTCAGGTCATGTAGACGGGTGTCTTCGAATGTTCTCGGCACACCGAAATTCCGGTGTTACAGCCTGTTCTGAGATCTCGGTCACGTTCGCCTGATACTGCCTGTGACAGCCATTATATCCAAGATGTACCACCAGGTCGTTCAGCTCGCATCTTGTCAAAAAGAAGACATGGACCAGCAGGGGAGGCTTACGTACCTGCTCCCTGTCCAGGCTGTCCATTCAAACGAGCAATTTCGCGGTTGTAGCTGCATTACGCAACATAATATATATATATATATATACGAACTGTTTTATAATGTATGTATATATATATATATATATATATATATACCAAAAAAAAAGTTCGTTCTCTGTTTGTAAGTTCACCCACATCTCCGTCAGTTTTGCATGTACCGGGTTGAAATGTTGCATGTGATCTATCGGGCCTATTGAGATGGTTCGTAGATTTAGACATTTTCGAAATTCGTCCGGGGGTGGATAACTTGGTGGGGGCTCATTGTACGTGGAGTTCCAGCCGCGGAATTTAATGTTTTTCTATTTCATCGTAAAGATAATTATGCCATCTACAAATATGTTGCTGGATGTATACAGACATTTTGAAAAGTGTTTAAGTTATTGACGTTAGAAAATCCTCAGCACTTAACATGCACCAAGTCTACCTGTCGCTGGTCACGTCCGCATTTTCGCATTTCATATATTTCCTTCAGATGGAGCTATGTGTCATTTAGCGTCGAAATTATCGCCCGTCAAGTTAGTATATTATAAAAAGTGAGTATCAAAAGCTATATTGGATAACTAGGAATACGACATATATATAATATAAAACAATTTATTCTCTGTTTGTCTGTGCACCCACATCTCCGATAGTTTTGCATGTATCGGGCTGAAATTTCAACCCAGCATCCTGCTGGTTACGTCAGTTAGACGGGTGATCGCGTGCGATTTAAAGCAAAAGGTTGTCCTAACAACTAGGCCAGTGACCAGTTACAATTATTAATGCGGGTAGGCTTGACAGATTTGGGTTTGGGGTGTCTGGTACATATATATGGCTGCCTTTTGCCCCGGGCAACGCTGGGTAACTCAGCTAGTATATATATATTATACTTGACGCTAATCAAGCAGTATGATCACGCAGATCTACTAGTTTACACAGAGCAACACACAAAGAACAGTCATTATCACCAACATACAACTGTGATCTTTAAAACCCATTCCAACATTGACATCCTCTGGAGTAGGCAAAACAAACGTAAGTGAATAACTGTAAATCAGAACTCAGAACTCAGAATCAATTTATTTGTCCAGTAAATACGATACATGTACAATGAATAGCGTAAGTAATAGATAAGATCGGGAGACTCCCATTAAGATATATAATATCGCTAGCACAGGAGCCACCCCATAAATATACACAACAATAACATTTACATGACACAAATCAGAATAGCATGACTTGTTTTTATAGTTGATAATTACTCAATGTATCAACATACATACATGATACAAGGACTGATTATATGTACTCGTGTACACATTGACGTACATATGGATATTTAGGTATACATTTCAATACGTATTATGAATTACAAATAAAGCAATTATGAATACGACAACTTGATTCATAATTTAAAATAAAAGTTTTTGTGTATGTAAAAAACACATAGACTGTGGGTGTAAATTTTATTAATGATAATACTTGGTGTATTGTTAACTGTCTCTACTATGTTGCGTCTAAAGCATGTTTTGGCAAATTCATGTTTGAATCTGTACATATACAGATAATTTCTTTCACGTGTGCAGTGCTGATGAATATCATAGATGTGTGTGTTTGACAAAAACATTGAAGTAGTAGGGTAAAAGATTGTTAATTAATTTATAGTAGAATTTTAATTGTTAGATTTTATAAATGTCATCCAACTTTAGCAACTGAAGTCTTTTAAAAATAGGAAAAGAAATAAGCAATCGGCGCCTGGGTGGAGATACATAAACAATTCTCCAACGACAAATATATATCGACGCGATGCTGTTTCGGTTTCTCACCTGGCCCGTTGAACCTCCTACAGACTCGCTGACAAGAAGCAGTAACTTACAGTGCTGCAGGTCACTTGTGATGCGGCTGATTGTAGCTTCCTCCGACTCCGTCAGGAACAAGACAAAGATTAGTGTGGCGTGGATCGTCGATGGAATGCCTCATATATATCTGCATCCACGCTGCCAAGTCGTTCTCTTGTCCGCACGTGACTGGGCAAAAGGCCACTCTGACGAGGCGCATTCCGAAAATACAGCTATTGTCATCTCGAACTATCTCGAGAACTGTTTCGCATAGCGGCAAGGCAAGCAGCTGACGTACGCAGTTGTGTGAAATCGAGAAAGAACAGATACGATATCTCTCGTAACAATGCCGTAGCTTAAGCTTCGAATTGTTTCTCGAATTTCATAACTTCTTACGTCGACGGCAGGAAACCATCAAAACGTTACTAGAGAAAAATATCAATTTGATCGTGAAAAAAGAGTAAACGAGAAACAATGTGAACGATCCAGTCTGAACAACTTTTCTCTCACATACCATATCTGTGTAAGTACCAGATTATTATTTTTACTCATACGTTTAGAAGTAGCCCCTCTACGTTTTGCATTGCAAAAAGGCCTTAATTAAGATCGGATTCTAAATCTCGTTTTGTACACACACACGCACACGCACACGCACGCACACACGCACGCACACACACACACACACACACACACACACACACACACACACACACACACACACACACACACACACACATACATATACATACATACTTACATACACACACACACACACACACACACACACACACACACACACACACACACACACACACACACACACACACACACACACACACACACACACACACACACACACACACACACACACACACACACACACACACACACACACACACACACACACACACACACACACACACACATATATATATATATATATACGAATTCACAAACACTCTTGTACGTTTACACTAGACATATCAAGATTAACTCCAAGGAAGATTTGAATTTGAAATAATTGAATTGGACCATATACTTTTTATTAGTTGTCATAAAAGATATCGCCATGAACGCACGTGTTCACTGCTGCGCGGAAGCGGAAATGACGCCACCTGCCGCCTGTCGTTATTTGGTTACACTTGAGAACAGCCACGATCACGTTCAACACGGATTTGGCAAACGTACTAGATAAGACGCAATACATGGAAAGGAAATTTTCGTGACAGCCTGTTATGCTCACAAGAAACGTCGTTGGTCGTGTTGATATTAGCACTTATGTCCTCATCGCCCACTGGTGCGGTCCTGCTGTATAATTAAGATACAATGATTACATTACAAAAAATTACTGGTTTGCATATGGACAAGGTCGTAAAAGCATAACCCAGTCTAACAGGTGTAAGACTCGTCACAAAATCCCCGTTATTGGTGTATCAGACATTGACTTGTTGGTTGTTATCAATAGTATTTTGTAACAACGACCACAGCCCATGTCTATGTACCTGTGGATTCAACTGATGCGACGTGGTTGACTATACGTCACCTACCACTCTAACCCGTTCTGATATCCATAAAAGCGCTAATGTGTATTGATACATGTTCCACTCGTTAGGAAGCGCCATCGTAAATAGTCTTTTTCCCGCGATCCGCGTTGACGAGCAAGCCATCACCCATCCAAACGTAATGCTATGTTTGCGACCGGCTCTTGAATGAACTGAAAATACAACACGTCATATAGTTACGCTGTTAGCTCCATTAAATGTTCGGTTCACTTTTCCGTTTTTATTTTGAAAGATCGGATGAACACCGACACGCAATAGAACATTTGACAGTCGTCACATCGAGGTAACTATTGAAACGGTCAAAAGAAGTACTGAGTACATTAAAACGCTGAGTCACGGTCGAAAACTCGAGTGGTATAACGGTGGTATCTTTTCAAGTGTGTTCGTCGCTGTGTTGACATGGTCTATGTAGTTAGACCAGGATATTTTATTTACAAATACCTACATTCGACATACTGAAATGATTCATTTGGCACTTTTTCAGCATAACATATCGGTGAGATAATTTAGGTAAAGATACATGCAGCTGAATAAAAACACCATCGAAATTGTTTGTTCGGAGCTATGACGTAATTCTCCATCAATGCTTCCCCACAATCTATTGTAGTGTTGTCTTTACACCAAAGATTTTTATAGTTCTGCAATATTGATTATGCTGCCATAATTCATCTATTAGAGGTAGTATTTTGATTCTCGACATAACAATACCATCATTTTATATAGCGCTTTAAGTCAAGCATAGCATTTCACAATGGCTAATAATTAAAATACCTGTAGAGTAACTATTCAAATATGGTATAAAGTGGAGAGGTTCATTGTTGAGTCTAGGCGGGAACTGCTTGCGGGGTTGTTTTATTTAGCAGACGTCATGTCTCCCTAGAAAAATAATTAACATAGTAATAATAATAATGAATTTTATTTAGACACTGGTATCCAGAGTATGCCTCTGTTCAATAGTGATTACAGAGACCACAATAAAAAGAGGCTACATTTAAACAATATTTGTACACATACACACAACTTAGTGATGTAAACGTAAATTCAACCTAACATAACTTTTAAATAGCGTCATTAAAATAAAACATTACTTCTATAACTCTTGGATAATAAAAATGAGTAGGTATTTATTATAACAAAAGTGAGTCTAAGATAGTAAAATTGTAAACCAAATTGAATTAAAATTAATATCTACAAATTTTTAAATAATATACTAATAGCAGACAACCAAAATAATAGTAATAATAACTACTATCTTATGACCATGGGGAGTGAGTCATATAAAACTAGACATTAACAACAACAAACACTGTAACCAAAGCGGGACTGAAGTCTCGCATAATTGTGATTGTGACGTAGGCAAACCTCGTGGTACTGAATCCTTTGTCTACGTCACAGTCAAAATTGTGCGCGTGATCTCCGTCATAAGCTTTAGCTTTGCTAAAATGTTGATAACGGTTATAAATATATGAATGACATTACTAGGACGGCACGGTAGATCAATCCCGCACACAGCTGGATTGTGGTCTTGTCAGAAAGAAAACTGTTAGGGCCTGCAGGCCCGTAGCCAGCTTTTCACAATGGGGGGTTCACATTTGATCAATTCAGACTCCAGGGGCGCCACAAGTTCATGTGGGGTTATATATTTTCACAATGCAGGGGGCCCCACATGTTCACGAGGGGGCTGAAGGTTACATTTCTAACTGGAAGAACAAAGAAGTGGGTGTGAGATTGTCATTGCATCTTATATTCTTTCATCTTATATACAAACACCACATTAGCATCCCCAGCAGGCCCATGACGAGGTCGTTTTGGGGGTGCGTTTTCAAACAAAGTGGGACTTATATGTGGTCTGTAGAGACTGATCCCATTGTGTTGCCCGATTAAGACTAATTTACGCCCAATTGTATTCATGAAAGCCATCACGCAGTAATAGCTTTTATTAATTTAACTGAACTAATTACTCGAAACCTTTCACCGTGTGTGCAATTGTTTGGAATATGTTCATATTAATATAATAAACGAGGCACAGAGGGGTGTGGGTGTATCCAAGTTATTTTTCAGAATAAACAGTTAAAGTGTAACATTTACAATCTGATTTTCACTCAATTAATACATTGTATTTATCTGATCTGATGTGCAAAAGTTCCATAATTTATCAAAAACATAATTAAATTAGTAAAATAACAAACCTTTATAAAACATGCCCTACTTCGGAATATCCGAATGCGCTACGTATTCGGCATCCACTTTAGTAGCTTGACTGACCTTTTGGTAGGAAGTTGGTGACATAATAGAGATGTCAAGTAAGGCTGTCAGTTGGTGACGTAATAGAGATGTCAAGTAAGGCTGTCAGTTGGTGACGTAATAGAGATGTCAAGTAATGCTGTCAGTTGGTGACGTAATAGAGATGTCAAGTAAGGCTGTCAGTTGGTGACGTAATAGAGATGTCAAGTAATGCTGTCAGTTGGTGACGTAATAGAGATGTTAAGTAAGGCTGTCAGTTGGTGACCTAATAGAGATGTCAAGTAAGGCTGTCAGTTGGTGACGTAATAGAGATGTCAAGTAAGGCTGTCAATTGGTGACCTAATAGAGATGTCAAGTAAGGCTGTCAGTTGGTGACCTAATAGAGATGTCAAGTAAGGCTGTCAGTTTTGTATAATAAACAACCTTCCATCATTGCAACAAGAAACTGATCATCAAATACCGATATTGCAAACTGCGTGGATACACAGACACCGTGTCATTAAAAACGCAGTTTATTACATCCATACATAAATGTTTCAAAGTAGCGTGAAAGCAGATGGTTGGGGTCGCTCAAAGCACTTTACCCCTCAAAACAGACACGTTAAGTCCATCACCGATCCACTTCCACAGAAAGCGTTCGGCTTTGGTGCAGTTACGGCGCGAAAGTTATTCGTTCACTATAACGATCATTCACAATAGCGCTTAACGATCACATCGATTGGCTTATATTAGTTTACTACACTCTCTGCACAATAAATAGTTAGTATTTTTGTCAAACAAAATAAACACAACGTTTTTAATGCCAAACAAATAGCACATAAAATCAGTACATGATAAGATCGGTGAAATAGCCACACGAGAGAGTGTTACTGGGAGTTCTTCTATACCATTATCTCGAGTAACTGTCAATAACACGCCTTTTACTACCTTCCTCCCAGACTTGCACACATATGTTCAAAATCACAGGGATTCATCGATATTTCACAAGACATTCTAAATTAGACAGATGATGAAGCGAAGCTTGCTAGGAGTGTGTTCACTGTATTACCATAATGTAGGGATACAATATTAATCGTATGCTGCGTTTCATCCCGAGTTACTTAAAACGCACAGTTTGAATGTGTTATTTCGTTTAACTGCTCAATGTAGTATTTCGCATGCTTAACATCACATGTCTCAATACAAGCTAGATGCCGTGACTTTCCGTAATATTGAACGTGGCTATTATTATTATCTTTCTCAAAATCACTATGTACCCAGTAAACAATGTTTTATATTAATTTACACAATGCTGTGTGAATAAACATATTAGTATAATTATTATTACAAGAGCTGTTTTGTCACAGCCTCAAAGTTATACTCTTCGTTGTGATATTTGACAGTTAGCAGCATCTAGTCGAACTTGCATTTATATAGACACTTTCTGTGCGCAAACACGTGTTCTCACGTTAGTATGACGACACTCCATTACTTGACATGTCACGATTTTCAGATTTGTTTACCAGTGGCAACTCACATTAGCTGCGGAGCTGCAATATAGCTCCTAGGAATGGTACATCCGTTGGTCATTTTTCGTGTCATGGACCTAATACTGAAACATCCATAATCGCAGTATGTCTACACTAAAAGTGTACTCAGTCTCATACTGCTCGATATTACGTACAATTGCAATGCAAAACTTCATTAAAACGTTGTCTTTGTTCCGTTAGATGATGGCTTTGGCTTGTTCACCGTGGCGTACAGATCTTCGACTGAGGACGGTGTTGGACATTGGCCAAACTTCTTGTTCGTCCCCGCCTTCACAGTCGCCTGTAGTTTTTCAGGCGTTGTTGTCTTGAACCGGAAGACGCCTTCGCCGCTGGCCGCACGCCGACCCACGTCAATGACGAACACTCCCGGGCCGCTTCCGTAGCGACGGATGAACCTGCAGAACGACGAAGAGAGTGCAAGACATTGGACATCAAGAAATGGGTGACTCCATCACTTAGCTAACTGCCTCGCATTCAGGGGTTGCGTCGCCTATTCCGTAGCATATTGTATTAATGTTGTGACGTCACTTTCTGGAACCGTCGATTGGTCAATGCAGAAACTATCGTTGCAGTCATAAGTATACGCGTGACCTCCATCAAATTTAACTTTTTACATTTTACGTTTCCCTTTATTATCCAAATCACACAAAAATCAGCTATTTGATATTCTTACTGCAAAATAAATTCGAAGAGTTTATTTGCTTTCTACGTGAACGTCGCGGTGAGTGACGTTCACACATACTTTTAGTAGCCGCTAGGAGCGAGTACACGCACCAGACACACTCGCGTGGAAACCCCAAAGAAGGAGAACAATAAAAAGGCCCAGAAAAACGTGGCGGCGAGATGTAGACCAAACAAGGATGACGGTTACAAGCAAGCAAAAGTGGGGGACTTCGATGGCTGATGACCTAAGCTCTCAAACTCACACGGAGCAAGTAGGCCTGAATAGGTAAGTGAGTGAGTGAGTGGGTGGGTGGGTGGGTGGATTAGTGCGTGAGTGAGTGAGTGAGTGAGTGAGTGAGTGAGTGAGTGAGTGAGTGAGTGAGTGAGTGAGTGAGTGAGTGAGTGAGTGAGTGAGTGAGTGAGTGAGTGAGTGAGTGAGTGAGTGAGTGAGTGAGTGAGTGAGTGAGTGAGTGAGTATGAGGTCTTACGTGTATGGCCAGTTGAAAAGAATAGCTTTTCGATTCACAAGACTTATGCCGTAAATGTCAACGTTCAGTTGGTATTCTCCATTGTTGACCTTGCATCGTGTTGATGCTTCCGTTTCCTCAATGTCTACAGGAAAGGTAAAAATACTAGAGCCTGAAACACAACAAAGACACACGTATAAATGTCACGAACATAGACACGTGTACATACAACATTAGTGGCAACACGTCTGTATTTTTTAAAAAGGTTGATGGAATGGATAATATGATTATCGGGTCAATTTGCAACAAAATGCTATTACTATGACTATTCCGTTGTGAAACGAATGGTTTGAAAACAAGAGTAGTTAGAGGACGCAACATCAACAGACATATTACATTATGAGCGTGAATGTTTACAGATGGGGCTGAAGCCTTTCTTTCTTTGTTGCTTTATGAACTGACATCAATATTAAAATGTGTCAACCAATTTGTTCTGATGCACTTCTGAGTTTGGTTTCAAAGGATTTAGGTGCAAATGTAGTTACCTTTTTATTATTGTTATTATGATTACACGCATGTACGCTTGTTCGCGTGCGTGTGTACGAAACACTCGGAGAATGGCGATTACACCATAACATTTAATGTACGTCTCCATTTTCTAATACAGCTGTATAAAAATACATTGATTTGGAACAAAAATAACACAATCATAGGGCCGTAAGCCAGAAAGTATAACTTAATTTAACTTGGTTTCAGTTTCAGATAGTTTAGGATTTGTTAAACCCTAAATCCTAGTATTAATTAATTATTAGTCCACAATCGACTTGCCAGACTATTTTAATCCACTTTCCTCCATAAGGACTAACCGTAGGTGCCATGTTTAAAGTAGTTGTTAGTCGAGCTTCTGGTCGCTAGACCATACTTCTCCTGCGAGTCTCATCATAAGAGATGCAGGAATCGCAATAAGGAAAAACAAACAGATAACATTCCCATTGAGTAACCCAACCTTTGAATTCGAATGCTGCAGACTGAACACATTCCGCCGTCTGCACGTTAACGTTGTCATACGCTGATTCTCCGTCAGAGTCGCCCGCCATAACAGCGTGTGGACACGCCGTTTGTTTGACTGATGGTCGCTTGTCCACCTTGGAGTACATCTCGTCCGGGTCAGAGTCGCCGTCCTCCATAGCTGCCTCAGTCGCCGGTGTCTGACAGACAACGTCGGTGGAAGACTCCCACTGGCCCAGCCGACTGGCCCAGCAGACTGGCCCAGTAATGGCAAGACTTGACGGAGAACAACAACGACTTGCAGCTATTTTCACGTGTTTACCTGCAAGCACAAGACGTCAGTACGGCGATGTGTAACTGAAGTCAAAGTTTAGTGTACAGAAATACACATTAGCTAAGCTTATGTGTAATGTATACTCACATGCACGCAGGCATCCACAAATCCACCCGACCACCCGCCCGCTCGCCAGCCCTCCCGCCCATCATGGATATACCCGCACGCAGGCATCCACAAATCCACCCGACCACCCGCCCGCTCGCCAGCCCTCCCGCCCATCATGGATATACCCGCACGCATGCATCCACAAATCCACCCGACCACCCGCCCGCTCGCCAGCCCTCCCGCCCATCATGGATATACCCGCACGCATGCATCCACAAATCCACCCGACCACCCGCCCGATCGCCCGCTCGCCAGCCCATCATGGATATACCCGCACGCATGCATCCACAAATCCACCCGACCACCCGCCCGATCGCCAGCCCTCCCGCCCATCATGGATATACCCGCACGCATGCATCCACAAATCCACCCGACCACCCGCCCGATCGCCAGCCCTCCCGCCCATCATGGATATACCCGCACGCATGCATCCACAAATCCACCCGACCACCCGCCCGCTCGCCAGCCCTCCCGCCCATCATGGATATACCCGCACGCATGCATCCACAAATCCACCCGACCACCCGCCCGCTCGCCAGCCCTCCCGCCCATCATGGATATACCCGCACGCACGCACACACGCACGCACGTACGCATGCACGCACGCATGCATGCACGCACCCACACGTACATGTAATGTGGGCACATATAATATACGGAATATGCATGAGAGCATGCGCAGATACGCATGCGCAGGTCTACGTATACGTGTTATTAAAGTTCGTTACCCAATTAAAACGTTTATGCACTATGCAGTGGTATGCACAGGCCAATTGACCCACTCCCCGTCCCCCGACAGACCTATGGCCTTTTGCTTGTGCTGTGCCCTGGTCGTGCATAGATATAGGCCTACTCAACCGTGACCATATTACGATTATCAAATAATCACTATTCAATCGCACCTTTGCATTGCTACTATAGAGCTTATCAATAGCCAGGTAATTATTGTGTTTATAGATACGCAATCTAGCGCTAGCTAACACGATTAAACTGTCATATTAAAACTAAATCCGACTTACATGACGGAATTGTCACCAATATCAACAAGGAAGAAGTAATTCGTGTGATTATAAGTGTTTTATACTCACACTACTGGCGCCGTTGACGACAAAGTGTCATCAGATGTTTTGATGCCCATCTCTAAGACACTCTTAACCATGCCAACCAACTATTTTGTGAAAGAGTGATATGACTGTCACATATAACGGTGTAGACTTAGCAGCACAACCTCAGATTGGATCTTCCTGGTTGTCTCAACCAGTTCTCCGGCTAATCATACAGTTTTGTGTTCAGCTATCGCACAACCATACGTGTGCTAATATAGCCTCGATTACCCAGGCTCGGAGATGAAAGTGCAGGAAGTATAGCGGAAGGTGGGGCACAACCGAATGCAGGGGCACGATCGCACACAGCCTCTCCTTCGTGATGCGCCAGCCCTCAATAATTAATATTTAAGAAGGACATTCCGTGAGATATTGTATAACCAGCAGTTTTCACAAATGTATACGGTAAATGTGAAATAGCTTTATTAATGTACGGTGTACCATATATATATACACACACACATATATATATATATACATATATATATATATATGTATGTATATATGCAATGATTCAGTTCACTCACTTATCTGTTCAACAGACATACCAGTAAAAACCGAATTGCAATAATCGAGACTGGTGGTTATTATATATATATATATATGTATGCATATATATATATATATATATATAATATATATATATATATATATAATATACAACATAAGTGAGTGAATCCAACACTGTTACGCACACATAATTTAGTATGTACGTTTATCGAAACAAATTCCATTCAACACACACAAGCAGTGAACCTTGACCCGTCACCCACACAGACACACTGACACACTTATGGTTGTGCGTATGCTGAATATAAAACCGTATGTTTAGTCCAGACAAAAAGCTGGTTCTGACAACCAGGAAGTCCCAAGCCGAGGTGTTGCTGCTGCGGGTAATCCATTAATCATTTTGGTGTGACAGAATCAAATTACTGTTTCATACAATAGTTGATTGACTGTTTCCTCGAGTGTATAGTGTATATGGGTAACACCGCGTCTGTTAACACATACTTGTCAGCTGCGACGTCATAGTAAGTGCACACTTCCCTTTATGACCTCACAGCTCCTTCCGTGTTGATATTCGGTGACAGTCATTGTGATACACGAGTTTTCTTGGTTTGACAGTTGGATCGTGCAACTTTGCCTCATTTAACGTAGTTATAAAGATGACTACATTTAATCATTGATGGTGATACAATCATTCGATGGACTAGACGGCGCGTTATAATCGTGACATGATATGGTTGAGTAGACCTACATGTATAGTTTTGTTTGCGGTCTGCGGTCTGCGGTCAGAGAGACAAACTGGCTCGAAACTGTGTGTGAGTGTGTGTGTGCGTGTGTTCGTGTGCGTGTGGGTGTGTGTGCGTGTGTGTGTTCGTGTGCGTGTGGGTGTGTGTGTGTGTGTGTGTGTGTGTGTGTGTGTGTGTGTGTGTGTGTGTGTGTGTGTGTGTGTGTGTGTGTGTGTGTGTGTGTGTGTGTGTGTGTGTGTGTGTGTGTGTGTGTGATTGCGTAAGTGTGTATGTGCACGTGCTTGCACATGTGCGCGCCTGTTGTTCTTGTTTGTATATTATACATTTCACATCAAACAGTTACTTTGATTGATCTGTAATTGTATATTCTGCATATCTGTCAAGGCAGTTACATTTTAGGATTTAATACTTCCAATACGTCCAATGTTTGTTGTTAGATATAACAACGTATTGTGTTTGCAGGTAGACACGTAACAAAAAACTATTCCGTTGTTGTTCTCCGTCGACTCCTGCCGTTGCTAGGATAGTGACAGGACGTCTTCCACCGACGTTGTCTGCCAGACAATGGCAACTGAGGCAGCTATGGAGGACATCAACTCTGATCCCGACGATATGTACTCCAAGGTGGGCACGCTATCATCAGTCGAGCAGAGAGAGGGTACACAGACTGTTAAGGCCGGTGATCGTGACGGCGAATCTGTCTCACAGATAGAACCGCATAACAACATGGCGGCGGATAAAGAGGACCATTTGCATCATGAAGCTGTCAAAGGTTCGGATACTAACGTTTATTTTTTGCTGAAATAAATTCGTTTCATCACATTTCTCGTCGCAAATCCTATACATAAGAAGTGTCGTTAATGATTCTGCGTTTTGTCCACTTTTGTTTTCTATGGCGGTAAATAAAGCCATCGTAATCACACGATCGTATTTAATAGTTTCTGTGTATGACTGGTATTTCCTCGAGAATTGTCACTATACGAAGGCTTAAATTAACAAATAGAAAGTATATTTAGTTATTTCACAACAGCGTAGTCCTACAGCCATGGTGAACAAACAGCCATGGTGAATTGCCCACTGAAACCCAAACTAACGGTTTTTAACGTAGGCCTATAATTTAAATTGGTACCGTTGTCTGATAATCATACACCATGATGATAAATATGATTACATGTTCTGATCATCTAATTTACTTTCACATTAATTCTTTGACAACAAACTAGTGTCATGGTGATCAAACGTTGGTGCAAACTAGTGTCATGGTGATCAAACTAGTGTCATGATGATCAAACGTTGGTGCAAACTAGTGTCATGGTGATCAAACGTTAGTGCAAACTAGTGTCATGGTGTTCAAACTAGTGTCATGATGATCAAACTAGTATAATGGTGATAAAACGTTGGTGCAAATTAGTGTCATGGTGATCAATCTAGTGTAATGGTGATCAAACTAGTGTCATGGTGATCAAACGTTGGTCCAAACTAGTGTCATTGTGATCAAACTAGTGTCATGATGATCAAACTAGTGTCATGGTGATCAAACTAGTGTCATAGTGATCAAACTAGTGTAATAGTGGTCAAACGTTAGTGCAAACTGACACCGATATTAATTTTTTTTATAACAACACTTGTTAAGTATGGAAGTTTTACAACGTTCACGTTTTGTTGTACATGCATGCCACTATACATACATTGCATTCTATTGCGTATGCCTTCGTTGTGTTTTAGATTTGATATTTTCTGTGGAAATTGAAGATACTGAAGCTTCAAAACGCTGCAATCTTGGCAATGCAGAATATCGACTTTGTGTGAACGCATCCGACATAAGTCTACAAAACCAACACATCGTCCTGTTTAGTTGGCCATATAAGTAAGTCATCTGTACAGGTGGTACATTTTATGCTGCGCTTACACTTTCAAATATGTATATTTCCAACAAAGGAGTAACTCATGTCCGATAAAATATAAACTTTAGCAAGAAGGCCTATACACCTGATCAAACATGTTGTGGTTAACGTCTGAGAAACATATAACATTGTAATAAAGCATTCAAAATGTCAGCCAAATGTGATAAACATTTCAGACTTTTCAGACATACAGCTGATGTAGAATCAGATTGTTTTACAATAGGATATATTCGCAGTATATTTTCTTAAAGTGTAAACAAACCGTTATGCTAGATAGTTTTTGTTTTGCACACTTGGGCTTATATGCACGTAGAAATGTATTAGACAAGAAACCAAATACAATATTATCAAGATCTGTTAATGAGGCATCCACAAGTGGGCCCTATAGTTTGTATTAATTATTACCACCCCAGACAACTTCACTGTCATGTGTTTTTCTTGTACATGTTCGTATGCACCGGCGCGCGCCCACACAATCAAGCACAATCACAGTATTTTATTTCCATGGGAGCAAATTCATTTAATCCCAGGATTGGCAAACGACTTGGGCTTTTCCAGGTGAGTATACACAATGAAATAGAGCTAGGAGTGTATCCTCCACACCTTGATTGCGTTTATACGCAAATTGGAGGGGATCCAGTTGATCCCCAACATGCTGCAGGAGAGGACGAAGTACGAGTCGCTAAAAGCACTTCACAATGACTGAGGTAAGCGCCACTGGGTGGTAGTCGTTGAGAACAGATGGCTCAGGTATCTTGGGGACAGGACATATAACTGACGATTTCCAGGCCAGGGGGTGCGATGCTGCTTCAGAGACCAGTTGAAAAGGATGCTGAACACTGCACCCAGCTGAGCATTGCACTCGTCGAGGACCTGATCATTGTCGTTGTCAGGCCCAGCTACCTTTTGAGGGTTGACGTGCTTGAAGATCTTACTGACGTCATCAGGAGTTTTTCCAGGGTATATGTCACCCTCAGTGAGCTGAGACTCAATGTCGCCCACAGCCTCCTGACGCTCACGTGAAAAGTCATGCCGGTCAAAACGCCCAAAGAAGGATTTCAAGTCCTCAGCGAACATAAGACCCTCTTCCGCTGACTCTAAGGTTTGTATGACACTTTTGTCGGACTCAACGCCAGACAGAGTTTTCAGTCCCTACCATGTCCTGCGCATATTGCCGTATTGGAACAGGCGTTCAATGTTGTCCTTGTATTCCAGTTTAGCGTCCCTGATCTGCTTTTGTTAGAGTACACTGGATGCTTTTTGCTTCAATGCGGTTGTTAGACATGAAAGCCCTCTTCTTCTCGTTGATTATGTTTTTCAATTCTTTACTCACCCACGGCTTGTTATTTGAGAAGATGTTTACCGTCTTTGTGGGGACAATCATCTCTTCACAAAACTTGATATAGTCTGTGACGACATCGATTGCTTCTTCAAGCGAAGAGCTGGAGTCAATGAGAACATCCCACAAAGTACAGTTAAAACACCTCCTGGTCGAGGGCGTCGGCCGAGTTCAAGTCCCACACTTTTACAGTTTTCTGCGCAGCTTTCTGTCTCTGCAGTTAAGTTCGGGATCAAATGTACCACATTGTGATCAGCTGTACCGAGTGCCATCTTCTTCAAGGACTTGTACGCGTCCTTAATTTGGCCATAACAAATATCGAGGGTGTTATGCTACCACGTGTCTGACACGTCACGTACTGTTGGTAAACAGACAATGCTTTGTTCAGTCGACAGCTATTGAAATCTCCGAAAATTATCTTTGGTGAGTCTGGCGACATTGTCTCACGCCGGTGCACACAGCTAGTGATTGCATCAGCTGCGTGTGCAACATTAGCTGACGGTGGCACATAGTCCAGAGTTAAATAGCTGTCCGAACTCTCTGGGTGTATGTAGGTTCTTCCCTCACGAACACGTAACACACATGCACACACACACACACGCACACACACGCACACACACGCACACACACGCACACACACGCACACATACGCACACATACGCACACACGCGCACGCACACACACGCGCACGCACACACACATCACAGACACACGCGCGCGTGCAACAATATTGTTTAGTTGATGCTGTATTTAATGTTGAGTTACCTAATGAAATCCATGTCGGAGAAGAAAATAAAACTGTGTCGGTTTACAGGGCCATGTCCAGAGAGGGTAGTTTGGGGGGGGCACAAAAACCTTCAATGGCGGCCGAGCAAATGATGTAGAAAATTGTTCGCTTCCGCCGCCGTAACTTCTCTGTCTTGGCTCGACTGGTGACATTGTAAGACGGAGGGAGGGTGTTGTTGAAAATTTGTCGTCGCTGCGCCGCCGTAATTTCAGTCAAAAGTGTGTGGGGCACGGTCACGGAGGACCATATAAAAAGGTCTGCGGGCACACAAAATTCCAAAGGTCTATGGGGCCACGTGCCCCAGCCCCCCTTTAGATACGCCTATGGCCGTAATGGTTCAACACAAAACCTATGCAGTTTCAGACCTCTAGTTTCAGGCTCTATAAAAGTCGCTCGTTCCTACAGTGTGAAGTACCCTGAAACTGGGCATCTCATTTTCACAAACAACATTACTTTGCTGCTACTGCTGGATAGATTCTTGCATTCGTTTCGTCATCCCACAGAGTGGTCCGGCGCTGCGGAAGTGGCCAGGACCTGTTCATGATGGAGGTGGGTCGGCGCGCATCCAGCGGCGAAGGCTTTTTCCAGTTCAAGACGACAACACCTGATCAACTACAGACGGCTGTGCTAACGGGCATACGCCGAGACTCTTGTCGTCGCACGGCACCGGCGGACGTGGAAGAACTATACTCCAAGGTCAACAAGGTCAACAAGCCAAAGCACCGCCAGAAGGAACAGTGACTCTGTTATTGACTGCACTGTACACGTATCGATATATAATGTCGATTAATTGTGCGTGTGTGTGTGTGTGTGTGTGTGTGTGTGTGTGTGTGTGTGTGTGTGTGTGTGTGTGTGTGTGTGTGTGTGTGTGTGTGTGTGTGTGTGTGTGTGTGTGTGTGTGTGTGTGTGTGAAAGAGAGAGCGTGCGTGCGTGCGTGCGTTCGTTTAATAATTGGACTAACTTTTTACACGTAGACATATATTGTCGATTAATATAACTTTGTTCCGTGCGTGCGGGTATTGTGAGTGCGTGAGTGTGTGTTCTACTTTACGATTGATGACCATGAAGGAGAACTACCTTCTGCTCGCATTCCCCTAGACCTAGACACCACTTAAAATATATGTATTGTGTAGTCTATATAATAAATATATTACAGTATTACAATAAAGCAATCATACTGTATAATATATTAATTTTAATCTTGAAATAACACATTATGTTATCACACGGGTACTAATAAAGATGATTGATGGCACATTTCCTTTATATAAATTTGTTCTAATCTTTACTACTACAAAAGCAATGCAGATGAAGTTCGGACAGACAGGCAGGCAGGCAGGCAGGCAGGCAGGCAGGCAGGCAGGCAGGCAGGCAGGCAGGCAGGCAGGCAGGCAGGCAGGCAGGCAGACAGACTAGCATTCAATATAATACGTGTTATTTATTAACTGTTACTAAACAGTGGTGCATAGGAGCCGTTTGTAATACTCATATGTCTACCTATCTAGCCGACAACTGAAGCGTACTTATTACTACTTAGACTAATTTGTCTGACATATTATATCATAGTTATATTTTTACGAAAAAATATTGGTTGTGCAAAAAGTATGATAGTCTAATAGAATATATAAAATAGATAGAAACCAAGAAATATGTCCGTGTGGTGCAGTAGCGTAGTGGTTATATTGGCGTCGGAACGTGGTGAATATCGGTGGGCTACGCCCCTTTGCTACACGTAGCAACGAAATGATGCAGTTGCAGCTCGTCCCAGTTGCGGCTCGTCCCAGTTGCGGTTCGTCCCAGTTGCAGCTCGTCCCAGTTGCGGCTTGCTGCTCACCGGTCGGCACTCTAAACACAAGGGGTTGGGTGCTGTTGGAGACATCCCATGTCATAATCTGCTGCAATGACGGCAGGATAGAACCTGCCTTTATCAGAGAGTACTGGAAATGTGAATAGCTTTCTCTCAGTAAATGCAGCGTGTTGGCGAATATGTCAACAGTCGTTGATTGTGTTTGACTGAACAGGTTTCTTGAAAGTGAATTGTAAAGTTCTTCTTGAAAGCGGCGCAGCAATGACAAGAAGCCATCCTATATACGAGAGCACGTGTAGATGTAATAAACTATGTTTTCAATCAATACTCGGCGTCGTGATATCGTTGTGGTTGGTATTGTCACTGTTGTGTGGTTGATATTGTCACTACTATGCCTCTGTGATGACCATTGTGTAATTGCATGCATAGTTAGATACTATGCACGTATGCTCACATTAGAACAGTACCTAGGTCTCAAACGGGTCACGGGCAGTAGTCATTCACGAACTCCAAAAACATCTTCCTGCTCGCAGTACATGGTTTTGCACCTTCACCACCAGCGGCATTTTGTAATTTCGGCAATTTCACGTCAGGCGCACTCAGATGTGGAAAATATATGTAAATCACCTTCCGTTTTAAACACAAATCTGCGCCTGCAAAAGTTGATCCATGTTTTTTTCTTCAAGTTCCTTCTTCATGTTCGATGAATGATCGTACTTTGTCAGAAATTAATCGATCGCTATGATGACCGTCCTTGGAATTATTTATTCAAAGGGTTGAGGCGGGAGAAGATATAATTCTCGTAGGCCAACTTCAAAAGCCCGTCTTTGGCCAACATTTTCTTGACAACTATTTGAAATTGTTCCTTTCTGATCTGGTCAAATTCCTCCTATAGCGGGTCAGTTCTGAAGACCGCATAACAACAAACGGACCGCTACGTGAAAGAACAGCCCCTCTTCGTCCGCATCGACCTCTTGGCAAACACATTGGAAGAGCTGGATTGAGGGGGCTGGATGGCCTTTATATGACATTTACCATCTAGAACTGCTATTAGGTCTGGTTGGGGTGTTTTAGGTGTCAGAGTTTATCTGCGGAACATCAGTGAATTGGATTCTAAAGGATTCACCTCCTTCACTTGGAAATTGGTTGCTAGTAGCTGAAGATAGGATTAGCCCCCACTATTTAGGAAAGCGGTGCATTTTTGGATGGAACTTTATGTTTTTGGTGAGCTTGAGTGTGTTTATTGTGAGTCTCAACTCTAAGGTGTTATGGCAAGCCTCAGTGAGTCTCAACTCTAAGGTGTTATGGCAAGCCTCAGTGAGTCTCAACTCTAAGGTGTTATGGCAAGCCTCAAGTAGGATGCAAATCGAAGTTAATTGTTGGTGAGCTTCAAAAGTTAAGAACGTCGCCGCGAAAAAAATCTTCAACATCCTCCCTCGTCAATAGCACCCCTCCCTCGTCAACATCACCCCTCTCTCGTCAACAGCACCCTCTCCCTCGTCAACAGTCAACAGCACCCTCTCCCTCGTCAACAGCACCCTCTCCCTCGTCAACAGCACCCCTCCCTCGTCAACAGATCCCCCTCTACCCTCTAGTGGTGGTGACAGGGGAGTAGGGTGATGACAGGGGAGTAGTGGTGATGACAGGGGAGTAGTGGTGGTGACAGGGGAGTAGGGTGATGACAGGGGAGTAGTGGTGATGACAGGGGAGTAGTGGCAATGACAGGGGAGTAGTGGTGATGGCAGCGGAGTAGTGGTGATGACAGGGGAGTAGTGGTGATGAGAGGGAGTAGCGATGATGACGAGGGAGTAGTGGTGATGACATGGAGTAGTGGTGGTGACAGGGTAATAATGGTGATGACAGGGGAGTAGTGGTGGTGACAGGGGAGTAGTGGTGGTGACAAGGGAGTAGTGGTGGTGACAAGGGAGTACTGGTGGTGACAGGGGAGTAGTGGTGATGACAGAGGAGTAGGATGGTGACTGGGGAGTAGTGGTGATGACAGGGGAGTAGTGGTGATGACAAGGGAGTAGTGGTGATGACATGGTAGTAGGGTGATGACAGCGGAGTAGTCGTGGTGACAGGGGAGTAATGGTGGTGACATGGGAGTAGTGGTGATGACAGGGGAATAGTAGTGATGACAGGGGAGTAGTGGTGATGACAGAGGAGTAGGGTGGTGACAGGGGAGTAGTGGTGATGACACAGGAGTAGGGTGGTGACTGGGGAGTAGTGGTGATGACAGGGGAGTAGTGGTGATGACAGAGGAGTAGGGTGATGAGAGGGAGTAGC
The DNA here is from genome assembly GCA_963995525.1 of Escarpia spicata. NCBI lineage: Eukaryota > Metazoa > Annelida > Polychaeta > Sabellida > Siboglinidae > Escarpia > Escarpia spicata. The sequence goes on along the minus strand of OZ023206.1, from coordinate 6,222,556 downwards.
GATGATGACGAGGGAGTAGTGGTGATGACATGGAGTAGTGGTGGTAACAGGGTAATAATGGTGATGACAGGGGAGTAGTGGTGGTGACAGGGGAGTAGTGGTGGTGACAGGGGAGTAGTGGTGGTGAAAAGGGAGTAGTGGCGCTGACAAGGGAGTAGTGGTGGTGACAGGGGAGTAGTGGTGGTGACAAGGGAGTAGTGGTGGTGACAAGGGAGTAGTGGTGATGACAGAGGAGTAGGATGGTGACTGGGGAGTAGTGGTGATGACAGGGGAGTAGTGGTGATGACAGGGGAGTAGTGGTGATGACATGGTAGTAGGGTGATGAGAGGGGAGTAGTCGTGGTGATAGGGGAGTAATGGTGGTGACATGGGAGTAGTGGTGATGACAGGGGAATAGTAGTGATGACAGGGGAGTAGTGGTGGTGACATGGTAATAATGGTGATGACAGGGGAGTAGTGGTGATGACAGGGGAGTAGTGGTGGTGACAGTGAAGTACGGTTTGACAGGGGAGTAGTGGTGGTGACAGGGGAGTAGTGGTGATGAGAGGGGAGCAGTGGTGATGACAGGGGTGTAGTGGTGATGACAGGGGAGTAGTGGTGATGACAGGGGAGTAGTGGTGATGACAGGGGAATAGTAGTGATGACAGGGGAGTAGTGGTGGTGACAGGGGAATAGTAGTGATGACAGGGGATTAGTGCTGATGACATGGTAGTAGGGTGATGACAGGAGAGTAGTCGTGGTGACAGGGGAGTAACGGTGGTGACATGGGAGTAGTGGTGATGACAGGGGAATTGGTGGTGAAAAGGGAGTAGTGGTACTGACAGGGGAGTAGTGGTGATGACAGAGGAATAGTGGTGGTGACAGGGGAGTAGCGTGGTGACATGGCAGTAGTGGTGATGACAGGGGAATTGGTGGTGAAAACGGAGTAGTGGTGCTGACAGGGGAGTAGTGGTGATGACAGAGGAGTAGTGGTGGTGACAGGGGAGTAGGGTGGTGACATGGGAGTAGTGGTGATGACAGGGGAATTTATGGTGAAAAGGGAGTAGTGGTGCTGACAGGGGAGTAGTGGTGATGACAGAGGAGTAGTGGTGGTGACAGGGGAGTAGGGTGATGACAGGGGAGAAGTGGTAATGACAGGGGAGTAGTGGTGATGACAGGGGCGTAGAGGTGATGACAGAGGAGTAGGGTGATGAGAGGGAGTAGCGGTGATGACGGGGGAATAGTGGTGATGACATGGAGTAGTGTTGGCGACAGGTTAATGATGGTGATGACAGGGGAGTAGTGTTGGTGACAGGGGAGTAGTGGTGATGACATGGGAGTAGTGGTGATGACATGGTAGTAGGGTGATGACAGCGGAGTAGTCGTGGTGACAGGGGAGTAATGGTGGTGACATGGGAGTAGTGGTGATGACAGGGGAATAGTAGTGATGACAGGGGAGTAGTGGTGATGACAGAGGAGTAGGGTGGTGACAGGGGAGTAGTGGTGATGACACAGGAGTAGGGTGGTGACTGGGGAGTAGTGGTGATGACAGGGGAGTAGTGGTGATGACAGAGGAGTAGGGTGATGAGAGGGAGTAGCGATGATGACGAGGGAGTAGTGGTGATGACATGGAGTAGTGGTGGTAACAGGGTAATAATGGTGATGACAGGGGAGTAGTGGTGGTGACAGGGGAGTAGTGGTGGTGACAGGGGAGTAGTGGTGGTGAAAAGGGAGTAGTGGCGCTGACAAGGGAGTAGTGGTGGTGACAGGGGAGTAGTGGTGGTGACAAGGGAGTAGTGGTGGTGACAAGGGAGTAGTGGTGGTGACAGGGGAGTAGTGGTGATGACAGAGGAGTAGGATGGTGACTGGGGAGTAGTGGTGATGACAGAGGAATAGTGGTGGTGACAGGGGAATAGCGTGGTGACATGGCAGTAGTGGTGATGACAGGGGAATTGGTGGTGAAAACGGAGTAGTGGTGCTGACAGGGGAGTAGTGGTGATGACAGAGGAGTAGTGGTGGTGACAGGGGAGTAGGGTGGTGACATGGGAGTAGTGGTGATGACAGGGGAATTTATGGTGAAAAGGGAGTAGTGGTGCTGACAGGGGAGTAGTGGTGATGACAGAGGAGTAGTGGTGGTGACAGGGGAGTAGGGTGATGACAGGGGAGAAGTGGTAATGTCAGGGGAGTAGTGGTGATGACAGGGGAGTAGAGGTGATGACAGAGGAGTAGGGTGATGAGAGGGAGTAGCGGTGATGACGGGGGAATAGTGGTGATGACATGGAGTAGTGTTGGCGACAGGTTAATGATGGTGATGACAGGGGAGTAGTGGTGGTGACAGGGGAGTAGTGGTGATGACATGGGAGTAGTGGTGATGACATGGTAGTAGGGTGATGACAGCGGAGTAGTCGTGGTGACAGGGGAGTAATGGTGGTGACATGGGAGTAGTGGTGATGACAGGGGAATAGTAGTGATGACAGGGGAGTAGTGGTGATGACAGAGGAGTAGGGTGGTGACAGGGGAATAGTGGTGATGACACAGGAGTAGGGTGGTGACTGGGGAGTAGTGGTGATGACAGGGGAGTAGTGGTGATGACAGAGGAGTAGGGTGATGAGAGGGAGTAGTGATGATGACGAGGGAGTAGTGGTGATGACATGGAGTAGTGGTGGTAACAGGGTAATAATGGTGATGACAGGGGAGTAGTGGTGGTGACAAGGGAGTAGTGGTGGTGACAGGGGAGTAGTGGTGGTGAAAAGGGAGTAGTGGCGCTGACAAGGGAGTAGTGGTGGTGACAGGGGAGTAGTGGTGGTGACAAGGGAGTAGTGGTGGTGACAAGGGAGTAGTGGTGGTGACAGGGGAGTAGTGGTGATGACAGAGGAGTAGGATGGTGACTGGGGAGTAGTGGTGATGACAGGGGAGTAGTGGTGATGACAGGGGAGTAGTGGTGATGACATGGTAGTAGGGTGATGACAGGGGAGTAGTCGTGGTGACAGGGGAGTAATGGTGGTGACATGGGAGTAGTGGTGATGACAGGGGAATAGCAGTGATGACAGGGGAGTAGTGGTGGTGACATGGTAATAATGGTGATGACAGGGGAGTAGTGGTGATGACAGGGGAGTAGTGGTGGTGACAGTGGAGTACGGTGGTGACAGGGGAGTAGTGGTGGTGACAGGGGAATAGTGGTGATGAGAGGGGAGTAGTGGTGATGACAGGGGTGTAGTGGTGATGACAGGGGAGTAGTGGTGATGACAGGGGAATTTATGGTGAAAAGGGAGTAGTGGTGCTGACAGGGGAGTAGTGGTGATGACAGAGGAGTAGTGGTGATTACAGGGGAGTAGTGGTGATGACAGGGGAATAGTAGTGATGACAGGGGAGTAGTGGTGGTGACAGGGGAATAGTAGTGATGACAGGGGATTAGTGCTGATGACATGGTAGTAGGGTGATGACAGGAGAGTAGTCGTGGTGACAGGGGGGTAACGGTGGTGACATGGGAGTAGTGGTGATGACAGGGGAATTGGTGGTGAAAAGGGAGTAGTGGTACTGACAGGGGAGTAGTGGTGATGACAGAGGAATAGTGGTGGTGACAGGGGAGTAGCGTGGTGACATGGCAGTAGTGGTGATGACAGGGGAATTGGTGGTGAAAACGGAGTAGTGGTGCTGACAGGGGAGTAGTGGTGATGACATGGGAGTAGTGGTGATGACAGGGGAATAGTGGTGATGACAGGGGAGTAGTGGTGGTGACAGTGGAGTACGGTGGTGACAGGGGAGTAGTGGTGGTGACAGGGGAGTAGTGGTGATGAGAGGGGAGTAGTGGTGATGACAGGGGTGTAGTGGTGATGACAGGGGAGTAGTGGTGATTACAGGGGAGTAGTGGTGATGACAGGGGAATAGTAGTGATGACAGGGGAGTAGTGGTGGTGACAGGGGAATAGTAGTGATGACAGGGGATTAGTGCTGATGACATGGTAGTAGGGTGATGACAGGAGAGTAGTCGTGGTGACAGGGGAGTAACGGTGGTGACATGGGAGTAGTGGTGATGACAGGGGAATTGGTGGTGAAAAGGGAGTAGTGGTACTGACAGGGGAGTAGTGGTGATGACAGAGGAATAGTGGTGGTGACAGGGGAGTAGCGTGGTGACATGGCAGTAGTGGTGATGACAGGGGAATTGGTGGTGAAAACGGAGTAGTGGTGCTGACAGGGGAGTAGTGGTGATGACATGGGAGTAGTGGTGATGACAGGGGAATAGTAGTGATGACAGGGGAGTAGTGGTGGTGACATGGTAATAATGGTGATGACAGGGGAGTAGTGGTGATGACAGGGGAGTAGTGGTGGTGACAGTGGAGTACGGTGGTGACAGGGGAGTAGTGGTGGTGACAGGGGAGTAGTGGTGATGAGAGGGGAGTAGTGGTGATGACAGGGGTGTAGTGGTGATGACAGGGGAGTAGTGGTGATTACAGGGGAGTAGTGGTGATGACAGGGGAATAGTAGTGATGACAGGGGAGTAGTGGTGGTGACAGGGGAATAGTAGTGATGACAGGGGATTAGTGCTGATGACATGGTAGTAGGGTGATGACAGGAGAGTAGTCGTGGTGACAGGGGAGTAACGGTGGTGACATGGGAGTAGTGGTGATGACAGGGGAATTGGTGGTGAAAAGGGAGTAGTGGTACTGACAGGGGAGTAGTGGTGATGACAGAGGAATAGTGGTGGTGACAGGGGAGTAGCGTGGTGACATGGCAGTAGTGGTGATGACAGGGGAATTGGTGGTGAAAACGGAGTAGTGGTGCTGACAGGGGAGTAGTGGTGATGACAGAGGAGTAGTGGTGGTGACAGGGGAGTAGGGTGGTGACATGGGAGTAGTGGTGATGACAGGGGAATTTATGGTGAAAAGGGAGTAGTGGTGCTGACAGGGGAGTAGTGGTGATGACAGAGGAGTAGTGGTGGTGACAGGGGAGTAGGGTGATGACAGGGGAGAAGTGGTAATGACAGGGGAGTAGTGGTGATGACAGGGGAGTAGAGGTGATGACAGAGGAGTAGGGTGATGAGAGGGAGTAGCGGTGATGACGGGGGAATAGTGGTGATGACATGGAGTAGTGTTGGCGACAGGTTAATGATGGTGATGACAGGGGAGTAGTGGTGGTGACAGGGGAGTAGTGGTGATGACATGGGAGTAGTGGTGATGACATGGTAGTAGGGTGATGACAGCGGAGTAGTCGTGGTGACAGGGGAGTAATGGTGATGACAGAGGAGTAGGGTGGTGACAGGGGAGTAGTGGTGATGACACAGGAGTAGGGTGGTGACTGGGGAGTAGTGGTGATGACAGGGGAGTAGTGGTGATGACAGAGGAGTAGGGTGGTGACAGGGGAGTAGTGGTGATGACACAGGAGTAGGGTGGTGACTGGGGAGTAGTGGTGATGACAGGGGAGTAGTGGTGATGACAGAGGAGTAGGGTGATGAGAGGGAGTAGCGATGATGACGAGGGAGTAGTGGTGATGACATGGAGTAGTGGTGGTAACAGGGTAATAATGGTGATGACAGGGGAGTAGTGGTGGTGACAGGGGAGTAGTGGTGGTGACAGGGGAGTAGTGGTGGTGAAAAGGGAGTAGTGGCGCTGACAAGGGAGTAGTGGTGGTGACAGGGGAGTAGTGGTGGTGACAAGGGAGTAATGGTGGTGACAAGGGAGTAGTGGTGGTGACAGGGGAGTAGTGGTGATGACAGAGGAGTAGGATGGTGACTGGGGAGTAGTGGTGATGACAGGGGAGTAGTGGTGATGACAGGGGAGTAGTGGTGATGACATGGTAGTAGGGTGATGACAGGGGAGTAGTCGTGGTGACAGGGGAGTAATGGTGGTGACATGGGAGTAGTGGTGATGACAGGGGAATCGCAGTGATGACAGGGGAGTAGTGGTGGTGACATGGTAATAATGGTGATGACAGGGGAGTAGTGGTGATGACAGGGGAGTAGTGGTGGTGACAGTGGAGTACGGTGGTGACAGGGGAGTAGTGGTGGTGACAGGGGAGTAGTGGTGATGAGAGGGGAGTAGTGGTGATGACAGGGGTGTAGTGGTGATGACAGGGGAGTAGTGGTGGTAACAGGGGAATAGTAGTGATGACAGGGGATTAGTGCTGATGACATTGTAGTAGGGTGATGACAGGAGAGTAGTCGTGGTGACAGGGGAGTAACGGTGGTGACATGGGAGTAGTGGTGATGACAGGGGAATTGGTGGTGAAAAGGGAGTAGTGGTACTGACAGGGGAGTAGTGGTGATGACAGAGGAATAGTGGTGGTGACAGGGGAGTAGCGTGGTGACATGACAGTAGTGGTGATGACAGGGGAATTGGTGGTGAAAACGGAGTAGTGGTGCTGACAGGGGAGTAGTGGTGATGACAGAGGAGTAGTGGTGGTGACAGGGGAGTAGGGTGGTGACATGGGAGTAGTGGTGATGACAGGGGAATTAATGGTGAAAAGGGAGTAGTGGTGCTGACAGGGGAGTAGTGGTGATGACAGAGGAGTAGTGGTGGTGACAGGGGAGTAGGGTGATGACAGGGGAGAAGTGGTAATGACAGGGGAGTAGTGGTGATGACAGGGGAGTAGAGGTGATGACAGAGGAGTAGGGTGATGAGAGGGAGTAGCGGTGATGATGGGGGAATAGTGGTGATGACATGGAGTAGTGTTGGCGACAGGTTAATGATGGTGATGACAGGGGAGTAGTGGTGGTGACAAGGGAGTAGTGGTGGTGACAGGGGAGTAGTGGTGATGACAGAGGAGTAGGATGGTGACTGGGGAGTAGTGGTGATGACAGGGGAGTAGTTGTGATGACAGGGGAATAGTGGTGATGACAGGGGAGTAGTGGTGATGACATGGTAGTAGGGTGATGACAGGGGAGTAGTGGTGGTGACAGGGTAATAATGGTGATGACAGGGGAGTAGTGGTGGTGACAGGGGAGTAGTGGTGGTGACAAGGGAGTAGTGGTGGTGACAGGGGAGTAGTGGTGATGACAGAGGAGTAGGATGGTGACAGGGGAGTAGTGGTGGTGACAGGGGAGAATTGGTGGTGAAAAGGGAGTAGTGGTGCTGACAAGGGAGTAGTGGTGGTGACAGGGGAGTAGTGGTGGTGACAAGGTAATAATGGTGATGACAGGGGAGTAGTGGTGGTGACAGGGGAGTAGTGGTGCTGACAAGGGAGTAGTGGTGGTGACAAGGGAGTAGTGGTGGTGACAGGGTAATAATGGTGATGACAGGGGAGTAGTGGTGGTGACAGGGGAGTAGTGGTGGTGACAGGGGAGTAGTGGTGGTGACAAGGGAGTAGTCGTGCTGACAGGGGAGTAGTGGTGATGACAGAGGAGTAGGGTGGTGACTGGGGAGTAGTGGTGGTGACAGGGTAATAATGGTGATGACAGGGGAGTAGTGGTGGTGACAGAGGAGTAGTGGTGGTGACAGGGGAGTAGTGTTGGTGACAGGGGAGTAGTGGTGGTGACAAGGGAGTAGTGGTGCTGACAGGGGAGTAGTGGTGATGACAGAGGAGTAGGGTGGTGAGAGGGAGTAGCGGTGATGACGGTGGAATAGTGATGATGACATGGAGTAGTGTTGGTGACACGGTAATAATGGTGATGACAGGGGAGTAGTGGTGATGACAGGGGAGTATTTGTGATGACAGGGGAGTAGTGGTGATGACAGGGGAGTAGTAGTGATGACAGGGGAGTAGTGGTGATGACAGGGGAGTAGTGGTGATGACAGGGGAATAGTAGTGATGACAGGGGAGTAATGGTGGTGACATGGGAGTAGTGGTGATGACAGGGGAATAGTAGTGAAGACAGGGGATTAGTGGTGGTGACATAATAGTAAGGTGATGACAGGGGAATAGTAGTGATGACAGGGGAGTAGTCATGGTGACAGGGGAGTAATGGTGGTGACAGGGGAGCAGTGGTGGTGACAGGGGGGTAGTGGTGATGTATAATATAAATTTCGTTCCGGCTCCTGTGGATGTGCGTAGTCCGGGGGTGTACCCCAGTTTGGGGGACCGCGATGCTGACTCACTGCAACGCGCACCGCACAGATAAACACATCTCTAAGCACCGATCTCTATTTAATAATTCCCTAATAGATTACCCTGGTACCGTGTTCTAGAATATTAATTTGGTTGCATGTGGGATCGATTTTGCGCCAACTCAAGACTCGAGTAGCGACGCTATGCGGATTGATGCTGAACTATTGTTTTGCTGAGAGCTAGCCAATTTGTTGAATTTGGTATGTACATTTTGATCTTAGACTTCTGTTATATATGTAAGCCAGCGTAACGTTTTGATCTTATAGATAGTGATATCCCGATTGGATACACAGTAGATAGTATACGTCTGGAGAAGTTTGTTGACAGTAGTAAGTAGCAGTAGCCTAGGCATAGGCCTGCGTATAACTATAAGTGACCGTTTTTGTGTGACATTTTGACATTTAATTATTAGATTGGGGTGCGGAGCCTGCTAAGCTTGCCAAAAACTGCACTATACTGCATCATTTTTACCCTGTAATCAATTACCCTCGTATATCTATTCGTGTGACCCTACTGCCAATACTGGACCCGGTCAGGAAGATGATACTGAACCGAATGCATAACCATGGGCATATACAATGGAAATCTCTACAGAGTATGGGGAGAGAGGACCACAAGTTTTTAGTTTTAGTTCAAGATACATTCCTTTCTCAACATGTGCTAGAACCAACCAGGGGTGAGAATGTGTTAGACATAGTTTTGTCCTCACAGAATGAATTAGTTGACAATGTCAATATATGTGAGCCACTGGGAGTAGCGATCACAACCAGATACATTTTACCATCAAAGTAAAATCAGAAAGGAATAGCAAAAAGCAGTATAGGAGAAATTTCCACAAAGGAAGGTATAAGGACATGAGGAAATATTTAGCAAAGATAGACTGGAATAAGACACTGAAAAATAAGACGGCAACAGAATGCTGGAATATATTAAAGAGTGAAATTAAGTGCATAATCGATAAATTTGTACCCTTCAAAAAACAAGGAAAACGGTCCAAAAAGAAACACTTATCGAAAGAAGCCATTAGAAAAATTAAGTATAAACAAATGATGTGGAAGTCATATAGATGTACTGGAAATGATGAAGACTACAACAATTATAAAGAAGCACTTAACCAAGCTACAGCTGAAATTAGAAATTTAAAGAGAAGCTATGAACAACAATTAGCTTGTAATATAAAACATGACAGCAAGAGTTTTTATGCGTATGTTCGAAGCAAACAGAAAGTTCAAGATAAGGTCGGTCCTCTAGAAGATAGTGCTGGAAATATAATATCAGAGGGATTCATAATGGCAGAAGACCTGAATGAGTACTTTAGTTCAGTGTTTACCAGGGAAGATATTAGTTCACTGCCAATACCAGAGGCTAAGTTCAAGGGGGCAGATTCAGACTATTTAGGACAATTAATTGTAACCCCGGAAATGGTAGCTAAGAAAATAAGGGCTATGAAGGATAATAAATCACCTGGAGTGGATGGTATTCCACCCAAACTACTATTGGAAATTGTAGAACAAATTAGCATACCACTTGCAACAGTTTTCAACTTGTCATTAGAAGAGGGAGTGGTTCCTTTAGAATGGAAAGAAGCAAACATTATACTGTTATTCAAAAAAGGTTCGAGAAACAAGTCAGAGAACTATAGACCAGTGAGTTTAACATCAGTGATTTGTAAATTATTAGAAAGACTAATTAAAGATCACATGGTTAAACAAAACTTGATAAACCCATCTCAACATGGTTTTTTTAAAGCGAGGTCATGCTTAACAAATATGTTATGTTTTTTGGAAGACATCACTAAGTGGGTAGATGAGGGATCACCAGTAGATATCGTCTACTTAGATTTTCAAAAAGCTTTTGACAAAGTACCACGTCAAAGATTACTGCTTAAACTAAAGGCCCATGGCATAGGAAATGGTATAATAAACTGGATAGAACAATGGCTGATTGACAGAAGACAACGTGTAGTAGATGATGGGGAGGCTTCAAACTGGAAATCGGTATTGAGTGGGGTACCACAGGGATCAGTATTAGGTCCTATATTATTCTTAATATACATCAACGATTTGGATGATGAAATAACAAGCAAGGTATTGAAATTTGCGGATGATACAAAAGTGTTTAGAAGGATTAAAAGTGATGGAGATAGACAGCATTTACAAGATGATCTTGACAGGTTGATCAAATGGTCTGAAAAGTGGCAAATGCTGTTCAATTTTTGGAAATGTAAATGCCTCCACACAGGACATGGGAACGAAGAAGTAGAATATATTTAATGGGGGGTACTGTACTAAGTACTACTGTAAAAGAAAAGGACTTAGGGTTAACCGTTAGTGCTGATATGAAGATTTCAGAGCAGTGCGGAATTGCAGCTTCAAAGGGAAATCAAATCCTTGGATTAATTAGACGAAACATAACGTATAAGGAAAAAGAGCTAATAATACCGCTGTACAAAACAATAGTTAGGCCTCATTTAGAATATTGTATTCAAGCGTGGAGGCCATATCGCAGGAAGGACATAGATATGCTAGAAAGAGTGCAGAGGAGAGCAACTAAAATGATACCAAATCTGAGGGATCTTAGTTATGAAATACGCCTAAAAAATGCGGTTTAACAACACTAGAGACCAGGAGATTGAGAGGAGATCAGATAGAAGTGTTTAAAATATTGAAGGGTTATGAAAATATTGATAGAAATATGTTTTTTTCAGTTAAGAAAGATAGAAGGACTAGAGGACATGATCTTGCATTAGCAAAGGAGCAGAGTAGATTGGATACAAGAAAGTTTTCATTTTCACAAAGGACTGTAAATGAATGGAACAGATTACCTGCTGATTGTGTGTGTGCTAGTAGCGTGAATATGTTTAAAAATAAAATCGACACACACCTCAGACGGGCGGGATACACATAGATAAAAAGGTCGGACTCTCGATAAGCCAAGGGCTTCCTTGTCCACCTGCTACCTAGAGTTAATTCTTTGGGTGGCAATCTTGTTAAATCTTGTTAAATCGAATGCGAGATGTGGTATAGATGACGAACTGCGTGAGGAACAAGCAGGCTTTAGGCCCAAACGTTATTGTGCTGAGCATGTATTCACACTCAAACGCATTATTAAGAAAAGTCAAGAGTGCCAGTTACCCCTCTCAGTCAGCTTCATAGACTTCACCAAAGCGCTTGACAGCATCCACAAACCCTCCATGAGGAAAATATTAACCACGTGTGGAATCCAACAAAAGATTATAACAGTAATCGAGACGATTTATGAAAACTCGAGATGTGTAAAAACAGAAGATGGCTACACGACTGGTCCAATGTGATGACTGGTGTCACACAAGGCTGCCTTCTTTCCCCCCTCTCTTTGCCGTGGCCATCGAGTGGGTCATGCGGCTAGCAACCACAGGCAATGAAGGGATTATATGGGTTAAGGAGGAGCGTTTATCAGACCTGGACTTTGCTGATGACATTGCTGCCCTCCAATTCACCACACAGGGCCTTCAAGGTCTCGTGGAATCAGTCAGCAAATACGCTGATGGCTTGGGACTTGTCGTCAGTGAAAAGAAGACGAAAAAAACATGCTGACAGGGGAACATCAACCACCCACAGATGTTTTGATCAACCAGAAAAAAGTAGAAACAGTCCAAAATTTCACCTACCTTGGCAGCTCTGTCAACAACCAAGGAATCATCGATCATGAACTAAACTGCAGGGTGGGGAAAGCGTCAGCAGCCTTCAACCAGCTGAGGACAATTTTTAACAAGAAATTTACCTTGAAATATAAACTCCGCTTTTATAACTTAAACGTTATGCCAACCCTCCTATATGGATGTGAAACATGGCAACTAAAACAAGCCAAGAAAACAAAATTTATGCATTCGACACTAAATACCTGCTAAAGATCTTGGACATACACTGGAGCGACCGTGTGACGAACATAGATGTCTGGATACGATCAGGACAACCTCTGGCATCATCTACTATCTGCAGAAGACGAATGAGCTGGCTCGGTCATGTAACAAGGCTTCCACCTACCAGACCTTCCAAACAAGTGCTATTATGTGGATACCAGCTGGCCAGAGAAAGAAGGGACGACCAAGAATTAACTGGCGCCAAACAATCGACCGCGACCTACAACTGGTCAACAAAAGTTGGAGAGACGTCAGAACACTAGCAAGCGATAGGTCTGGATTGAATGCTTTGATTGCTTCGTGCGTCTCTAGACGCAGGAGCCGCTAAGTCTATGTAAGTCAGTCTGTTCATTGGTTTCTACGTACATCTTCGCCCGCAACTAATGGCGCTACCGTGTTTTCGCGGAAACCGGGTTTCGCCTTTCTAACATTATAAGTGCTTCACTCAAAACAACTTTTCTAGCAATGTGTTGCACATGTTGATTGAGATTAAATATTATTAGAAATTTAATATTATAATTATATATCCTGTTTCATGTGTCAATTTTGTTTCGACTAACCGAATGGCACAATTCAATTAGGCGGCACAGCTGAACGGGACTGAAAACATCGGCACTATGGAATGTGTCCGTCTGAGCCACATTGATCTTTCTACTGCATGTTAATATTTTGAACGCTATAGTCCACTCAGTGTCCACGATATAATCTAGCGATGATCGAGTGTCCCAAACGCAGCCCAGTGGGTGTGCTCGCTACAAAGGTAAAGGTAACTTCTTATATAGCGCAGTATATCTAGTCCTCAGGACTGCTGAAAGTGATTTACACTTTACTCCCTGGCAGACCTGTTCAATCGAACACCATCTCGATTTCTCTGGGAAGAATTCAGCCACGCTGCAATTAATGCGCGAAGACTATTCGCACACAAATATCCACCACTATCTATAGCCAGGTACTCATTCATACAGCTGAGTGAACTGAAGCAGTGTAGAGTAAACCAGCTTGCCCAAGGTTCGACACTGCCGCACAGGATTCGAATCCGCGTTCTCTCAGTCGAGAGACCGGAGCCCTTACCGCTGCGCTTACTGCACTCCACCATGTGGCGCCACTAAAGAGTGGCGCCACATGGTGGATCGATAATGTCCGTCCTTCCACTTCCGGGAGAGCGACAGATAGGCAACAAGGAAGTTGTCTCAACTTCATTCCAAGTTTCTGTGTGGAACTTTTAAACCTTGACGATTTGGCTTGGAAAGTGATTGAAATTATGATTTCCCGATTGAGTTAGACAGAAGGTTTGCTGCACGATGTCACGGTGCGCCCACAAAGGCAACCTGCACGTTTTAGCCACCGGGGCTGGAAACGTAAGTTCCATAATCATAATTTTAACGAAGGCCTAATTTTTAACCTGTGTAGTTCAACTTCCTCTTCTGTCGATTATTACTAATACTACATTTTATCAATGTTTTGTTTATTTTAACCCGATTGTCTTATATTTGATTGATGTAATATGCCTTAATGTTATACTAACGATTCTCCAGTGTTTTAAGACAGGCGGCACTCCTCTGTCCTCAGTCATAAGTACATCTAGGTCTATGCAATGTTATTTTTAGAACTGTACTCACTCGATGTAGATCGGCTATTTTGTAAGGAATGTTTGGAGTAAGTGGAGAATATATGTGAAAAACAATGTTTTTATGTCAGTAACAAACTTAATGCAGTCAAAACACAAGTGGAGCCATGTTGAAGTTGGTTTTTTCTCAAAAATATATCTTGCTAATTTTACATGACCGCACCTAACTGAACCAGTGACACTGTCACGGTATTGCTGGTGTTGGCAAATTCATTGCCATTGCATTTAAGGTTAAACTAGGTAGAATAAAACATGTCTTCTTCCGATACACGCCTAGCCTCAACATGCTGAGGATACAGGCGGTGTGTGGCATGGCAGGCGAACAGGAAAAGTGTTTTTGTTTTTAGAGTGCAATATATATGAACACAATTATCGTGTAAATAAACAGAAATACGTGCAGAAGAACTAATGTTAAAACTTAAACTATCCGTTACAAATAACACATTGGAACATTACTCGTTAGTAAAGAATGCATGCACACACTCGTGCATGTGCACGCATGTAACATTTAATATAAAGGCATTACAGAAGTAAACTCTTCATCTTGTAATGTTTCGTAATTGGAGATGTGATGATGGTCATAAAAATGATACACTATTTTCTAAGTGATTTCACAAATTTGTAGTTGATATACAGTGTATTTTTCAAAGAATTGTTTGTATTTGAGTATTCTCCACTATTTTGCGACCTTTCCCGTGAAATGATCCGATATGAATATACGTCCAGGAAGTATTAAAACCAACTGTTATGTACAGTGGCATTAGTTTCTAGGCAGAGCTTATTCATGCATATATTCTATATCAGAAATCTTGTCAAGTTGTAAGTTATGCTAGGCACCATACATTGTACTGTCTGATTGGCTATGGCAAGTAGATTTGCATCGTTGGGTTATTTTGTGGTTTGTGTGTGTGCATTGTTAGAACTAATGAAGTACTACTTAGTGGAGTGCAGTGGCACAGTTAATAGAGCATCACACTCAATCAAGATATTGTGGAATCGAACCTATTGCTGGCAGGCCTGGGGTAATAGTACTATGTAATAGTAATAGTAACGATTACAAATATTGAAATAATAGTAATGGGTTGAGCAAAAACTCAATGTAATAGTAATAGGAAGCAAGTTAGTTCAGTCTACATTGTTCCAATTCACACAGCTTTTATGAATGAGTACCTGGCTATAGACAGTGGTGGACATTTTCATATGAATATAATCTTCATGCAGTAATTGACAATTGCAGCATGGCTGAAGAATGCTTTCCGGAGAAGTCAAGACTCAAGACGGTGTTCGATGGAACATGTTACAGAGTGAAATGTAAAGTCCTAGAGCCTGGATACAGCGCTACATAAAACATTACCTTTTAAGTTTGATGAGATGTAGAGTAAGTGTACAGTCTGGTCCCTGGTTATCAGATGTGTACGAAGGAATTCAGCACAAAACGCAATATACACTGTATCCATTTTCTTGATTTTTTGAAAAAGTCACTTTTGTGTTTCATCCTGAAAGTTTAAATAAAAAACTGGTAATTCATTTGGTATATATTAAGAATCACAAATCATAGATACTGGGAGCAAAGTCTTAAATAGTTGTTGCAGTTTTGTTCCTCAAATTGTGATATTAAATGATTTTGATATCAAAATGCGGTATAGTCATACAGTACACACTGTCACCCCATGTAGATACACATGCGGCTAGGCGGTGCACATTGGCTGAAAATAGATGTATCGCATTTTGATAAAAAAGACTTGGCGCTTATCGCGTTTTGAAGCAAAAGTTTTTTGTGCATGCCATTTAATGGGGATTTTTTGTGTTAGTGTATAAATTAGATACAGCAACATGCTATTATTATTATTACATTGTTTATACAGCTATTTGTGGGGTTGACAGTGACCAGTTCACTTAATAAGTAGATGCACTTATTTTATATCATTATCATTTAAACCAACTGGTTACAGCCTTAATTGGCTCCGCTGTCAGCCTGGAATCGTATATTATTTCACTTGTTATACTTGTTTTATTATGTTTGTATGTATGATTTATATTTATGGGGTGGTTCCTGTGCTAGCAATATTATATATCTTAATGGGAGTCTCCCGACATTATCTATTAAGTTATTCGTTGTATATTTATTGTATTTACAGGTCAAATAAATTGATTCTGATATGATTCCAAAAATAAACTATCTATCCTAGCTCAACACATGTTTAAACAAACACATAATTTTGTCTTTATTGTGGAGATATATCAAAAATTGTATTTATTGCGCTTTACGTGGATATATATCAATTACACTAATGACAGCTGCACAAACAAACACTATTTGCAGGTGCAGCAATGGCAGCGACGGTTCTACGTGCTGCATGACGTCACACAAACGACAACGGCGCGACTAGACTGCTACCAGGATGAGACGACCTTCAAAGGGAAACAGCCTCCACAAATGACATATAGTATCAACGACATTTCTACGATAAAGAACAATACGAAGCCTGGACATACTGCGGAACACAAATATACATTTGAAATTGTTTACAGCTCCCAGAATAAGGTTTGTAAGACGTATTTTCGCTCAATATCAAAGTCAAAGCTTAATTATCTAATAGTACATAACATAAAAATAGTGACTTTATCATGTAGCGTGGGCCATGTCAAATCAATCACTCAAAACATCACCCGATTCCTATTTTTCTTAAATTTTCTACAGTTATTACCTCACATGAGAACATAAAAACTGCAAATCATAAAAAAACAATGTCAAGTATTATTTAAGATATAGGTCATTGAACTCTGACACAATTCACATAATGACCATTATGTTAAATGTTTATATCTCTGATGATAATAAAGCTGAAAAAGAAAGTAAGACGTCATTAGAAAGCCAGCAAATAGGTGCACATTTGTATAAAATGACATAAGTTTACCATTAATCTTGTTAAAAAAGACAACGTTTTCATAACAAGTCCCTCATAAACATTAGAATGGGCAAATCATAATAATATTCCCTGATACATTATATTTAATTAATTCAGCCTGGTGACATATTTTTGGTCTGCAAATCAGGAAATACCATACTAAATTTCATTGTAACCTTTTCACTCACATGAACACAAAGGGTGACTGGTTGAAAACACCTTTCTCCGGGACCAGCCCGTTCATAGGCACGTACACACACTATAAAATGTACGTGGAATCGAATGTAAAAATATATATGTATAAAGATGCTGGTAAATATAATATTAAAATCTACAAGATTGCATATATAATGTAACTAAAATACATGACATATCTGCATAAATATTAAGATAATTAAGTAAAAGAATATATATTATAATATATAAAATTGTGTTAAAAGATTAATTAGTTAAAATGTATTATATAATAACAAATAAATTAATTGATTAAATACATGTTCATAAAAATTCCTACAGCACAGTTCCTCAGTCAAAGTACGCCTGCTTAAATAGGTAAGTTTTAAGGCAAGTTGTGAATTTATTCAAAGTGTCTATTTGACGAACGTTTATTGGCAGAGCATTCCAGAGCATAGGTCCAGACATAGTGAGCTCTCTAAGTTGTAGCGCGAGACTACAAGCACATGTAGATCAGCAGATCGGAGGTTGCGGGTGGGCATATAAGGTGTTATAAGATCTTGGATATACGCTGGAGCAAGACCATGTAAAGCCATGAAAACAAGGACCAGCAGTTTGTACTGGAGACGCCAGCGAACTGGAAGCCAGTGCAGATCGACCAGCACAGGTGTTATGAGCTGGTGCTTTCGGTGTCTCAAGGAGTCGAGATAAGTCTTGCCGCCAAGTTCTATTCAGTCTGCAACTTGTTTATAAGTGCTTCGGTGATGCCGTACAGGACCGCGTTACTGTAGTCCAGCTGCGATGTCACCAGGGCATGGACTAGTGTCTTACACGCATGGGTAGTAAGACAATGTCTTATTTTTGAAATTGCGTAAATATGGTAGTACGCTGACTTGCACATCCGTGACACGTGTTACAACATTGTTAGTTCATAGTCGATTGTAATGCCAATGTTGCGGATGGACGGTAATGGAACAATGTTACATCCGCATACACGAACACACGAAACGTCATGCAGATGTTTACAATTTGGTGCCGTGATGATAGTAGCCTCGGTCTTGTTTTCATTCAGCAGTAGATTGTGGTCTGACATCCGTTTCTTCGATGCATTGCTCGATGCAGTCAACCGCATCAGCGGCTTCTCCATCCCGCATTCCACTGAGGTCAACATACAGTTGGGCGTCATCTGCATAAAGATGGTATTGCAGCTTGTACTTTCTTAAGATAGCACCCAATGGCAGAGTGTAGATAGAGAAGAGAATTGGGCCCAGCACAGTGGTCAACAGTATCAAACGCCGCACTCATATCGAGCAGCACTGCCAGCACACCTTTCCTTTTGTCAAAGGAAAGGAAAGAAACTGGTGCGCATTCAGAATGACCATCTCCTTTCCTTTTGTCAAAGGAAAAGAGATGGTCATTCTGAATGCACACCAGTGCTGTCTCAGTGCTGTGATGTTGTCTGTATGCACTTGGGAAAATGTCCATCAAATTGTTGTCTAGATGCTTGTGAAGTTGGACTGTTACATGGCACTCCACTGTGACTCCAGGAACTTTGAAACAAATGACAAGTTCGATATATGCCGGTAGTTGTTCATCGAGTCTGAATCAAGGTTTGGTTTCTTTAATAGAGGTGTGATCACAGCATGTTTGAAGTTGGCCGGCACGGAACCGGACTCGAGCGATATGTTGATGATTGTAGCTAATGTCGGTGCAAGAATGTCAATGTAGGCTTTCACGAGTGAGGTAGGAATGGATCAAGCGCGCTTGATTTTGTTGGACGCGTCCTTACCAAAGAGAGAACGCCGTCTGTGGTCATGCCGGAAAACACATTGACTGTGCAAGACTGTTCACACTGCACGTACTCAGCGTTGACAGTTTGTAGGCGTCTACTTGTTAACTGGCTGGAAATGTCTAGCACTTTGCATATGAAGTGCACGAGAAAGTCATCTGCCAGTTGTGCAATAACAGACACAGGACTGGGCAGTTTTGGAGCAGCTTTTCTTTTCAGTACGCTTCATGAAACCGGCCCCAGGTCATCCATGATCCTGTGCTTTGTTGTTACGTGTACATTTATAAATTTTTGTTGTGTAGAATTTGGCTTTCACAGAATGTATTTGCTGTTTGTAAGTTTCACGTTGTCCAGTGTAGATGTCTCGGTGAATCAGCAGCTTTGTTAGTCTCCATTTCCGCTCTGCTTGTCTGACCTTTCGCTTACCAAGTGATAATTCCATTGTGTGCCAAGGGTGTTGGGGTGCACAGTAATTGACTGTGATCAATGGAGCATGGCTGTCTAACAGTTCTTACAAGGAAGTTTCATACAGTTGCAACAGGTCTGCAATGTTGTTACACGGGCTTGTTGCCAGGTGTGAAAGTTTGCAATCTGATCTAAAATTCATGGGATTAATTGCAGCATATTTTTGATAAGAAACCCATTTCTTCATTCGGTCCGGCTTTGGTACAGCGTGGTGGTCGGTGAGCAGGGATCCCACCGTCACTGGTGTCACAACGCTTCCAGACGATGGTGAAATTACGAGGTCCAGAATATTGTCGATGGTGTGTAAGATCACGAATATGCTGCTGTGAGTGAGCAGGAGATCAGAGAAGTCGTTTGAGTCTTTATTTCCGGCCTCTTCATAGTGGATATTAAAATCGCCCATGATAATTAGTTCAGTCAACTGTGCTGTGAAAAGTTCCAGGAGATTGGTGAATTCGGCCATAAACGTTTTGAGAGAAACTCGACCTGTGGATGGAGGTCTGTAAATGAGTAATAACCTGATAATACATTATGGTGCAGCAAACACCACCTCAGGGCACTGGAAGGACAATGCTGTCGCGATAAGATCATATTGATACACGACTTGTATAAAGCACAGATTCCCACCCCGTCGGTCGGGCCGAGGTTGGTGGACGAAGATGTATCCATCCGGGGTCAACATGCTGGTATTTGGGATGTCGTTGGGGGTCATCTGTCAGCCATGTCTCTAATTAATACTATTCATCTTACTTTGTGGGATTCAATTCCAATTCAATCTGTTTTGATTTTATTCAGTTCCAATTCAATTCAAATTCATCCATTTTTGTGATCGATTCAATTAAATTCCAATTCAGTTAAGAATTGAACCCGGGTCTGCTCACAACTATTAAAGTATTAAGCTAAAACCAAATAATTCCAAATGTAAATAATGAAATAATCATTAAAATAGTTCTTCTGATTTAATAGACCCCTCTGTAAACAATTATAAAGTATTATATATATATATATATATATTAAACAGTAAAATAAATAAATAAGTTAATTAAAATATAATAAATAATAAAAAAATACTAATAACTTCAAATATTAGTGCATTTGATAAAGTCCATTTGATCGTTTTATAGAAACATTTCTCTAAAAAGTTGTGTTTTCAGAAGTGTTTTGAACTGGGGCTGTGTCTTAGCCATCTTGACACAGTCCTTAATTAAACTAACACATTTAAAAATGTGGTAATTGGAAATAACTTGTTGTTCAAAGGAGATCCTGTTCTCGGCCCAGTCGTCGGAAGACATGATGCAGTGGACGACAGTGTTGAAGGCGTCGAAATGGGAGCAAGACCAGGCCAATAGGGCAAGTGGAACACGAGATGACCAGGAGAATGTCAGCCTCCAGAACACATTCTACGAGTCAGTAGAAAGAAGTGAGTAGGGCACAGACACAGCCTTCATGAAGCACAGTGACACAATCGAGAGAACCCGGGTTCGATTCCTGTGCTGCCATGTCAAACCTTGCGCTAGTTCATTCACTCTACGTTGCCCGGGTTCACTCAGCTGTATGAATGAGTACCAGGCTATAGATAGTGGTGAATATTTTGTATATGAATAGTCTTCATGCATTAGTTGCAGTGTGGCTGAATGCTTCCCAGAGAAGTTGAGATGGTGTTCGATTGAACAGGTCTGTAAGTGAGTAAAGTGTAAAGCACTCTGAGCAGTCGTAATGACTGGATACTGCGCTATATGAAGTTTTATTACCTTTTCATATAGCGTGTTCTACTTCATTCAGGAAGGTTTTAATAGGAGGCGCTCTGTTCCTAGTTCTTCATATATTAATTATTATGATGTTCTTAAGGCTATCATAACTGTGTTGAAGGTATATGTACACTGCTCGCCAAAGTGTGTTTAGTTGCCTGTAAAAACATTCATAGTTTGAAGACAGAGCATGTTCAAATGGTATATGAAACATCCAGTTTCAAAGTAAGCATTATTGGCCCTACTGCCAAGGGGGGCCGAGTTGACCACAGTACCCTTTCATGTTCAAATGGTATATGAAACATCCAGTTTCAAAGTAAGCATTATTGGCACAACTGCCAAGGGGG
The DNA here is from genome assembly GCA_963995525.1 of Escarpia spicata. Classification (NCBI taxonomy): domain Eukaryota; kingdom Metazoa; phylum Annelida; class Polychaeta; order Sabellida; family Siboglinidae; genus Escarpia; species Escarpia spicata. The sequence goes on along the minus strand of OZ023206.1, from coordinate 6,201,579 downwards.
GCCTAGTTGACCACAGTACCCTTTCATGTTCAAATGGTATATGAAACATCCAGTTTCAAAGTAAGCATTATTGGCCCTACTGCCAAGGGGGCCGAGTTGACCACAGTACCCTTTCATGTTCAAATGGTATATGAAACATCCAGTTTCAAAGTAAGCATTATTGGCCCTACTGCCAAGGGGGGCCGAGTTGACCACAGTACCCTTTCATGTTCAAATGGTATATGAAACATCCAGTTTCAAAGTAAGCATTATTGGCCCTACTGCCAAGGGGGGCCGAGTTGACCACAGTACCCTTTCATGTTCAAATGGTATATGAAACATCCAGTTTCAAAGTAAGCATTATTGACACTACTGCCAAGGCGGGCCGAGTTGACCACAGTACCCTTTCATGTTCAAATGGTATATGAAACATCCAGTTTCAAAGTAAGCATTATTGGCACTACTGCCAAGGGGGGCCGAGTTGACCACAGTACCCTTTCATGTTCAAATGGTATATGAAACATCCAGTTTCAAAGTAAGCATTATTGACACTACTGCCAAGGCGGGCCGAGTTGACCACAGTACCCTTTCATGTTCAAATGGTATATGAAACATCCAGTTTCAAAGTAAGCATTATTGACACTACTGCCAAGGCGGGCCGAGTTGACCACAGTACCCTTTCATTCAAAAATTTCCCCATGTTCAACAAAGCAGATTTCCTGTTACAATTATTACTATTAAATAACACTGGCTAATTGCAGGTAGCGGAACAGACTGACTCCTTTACTATTTACTTTACCTTTCTATAATTTAAATATCATTATTCTGCTAAACATGCGTTCCAGCACAATAAGTGAAAATCATGATTCATACCAGGCCAAATGTCTACGGATTAGCAGTTTGTAAGAAATACACTTTGATGCACATTTTAAGTTGTTGATTGTTGACAATAGCTGCTCTGATACAGTCGCTAACATGTCCGTCAGCACACTAACATTAAAACCGCACCCATCTTTTACTTTTCCCTAAAGGTCTGATGAGAAAGCTAGAATTATTTTTATATGGCCTTATGTTTTCTTTGATATTTTCGTAAGGTACATTAAGTTGTTGTATAATGCAGTACGCAGTCTTCAGTGTTGCTTTACTACAAAATACACTTCAACCTCAGTAGACCTGGGAAGTATTCAGTCACACTGCAGTAGTTTTTGCAATAAGACTATTCATGCCGGCTTAAGGAATGGAGCAGTTGAGTTGAAAAGTTAATTAAATTACAATTAACTCAGACATTTTGCAATTAAATTAGCCTCACACGTTTAGAAGGTCAATGAAATTAACCTATCTTTTTTTCAAATAAATTTAATTAATTATTAAGTTTAAATAAGTTTTACCAACTAACTGCAACTGCCTTCATTTATATAATTATATTCATATATATTGTATGAAGCAAGTACGCCTTGTTGCCTCAGAGGAGATTCACTTACTCTGGTCCAAAGTCAACATATCAGTACATAGATGCTGATCGTGTAGTTCCAGAATTGACGTATTCAGTAGAAGTTGATGAAACGGAAGCTTCAAGACGCTGCAAACTACCCAAAAACAAGATGTACCAGCTGCACATATGCCTTGGCCACTTGAGTCTTGTGGACCCAGAGACCGGCACAACTATCAATGAATGGCCGTACAAGTAAGACCTTGCTGGCAATTACGTGTTTAATTAAGAATGTGTGGTAACTACATTTATACAGTTGTAATTGTTGAAATGTTATGTTGTCAGGTCTCATATACATGGAAGCACGCTATATACTCTGGATAATTAACCCATGCCATGCTATTTGTTGAAATTGTTCAGACCCCCCACTCTCTTGTCGTGTAGCACTGGCATGTACACAAACCTAAAATGTCATTTCTTTTGATAAAGACCCTCGCTACCCCTATACTACATACATCTGTAATCATTATTATTTGTTGCATGTGTGTTTTGATTCATTGTTTAAAATATAAGTCGGTAAAAGTACTAAAAAACCGGATCTAGTGCATTGCTGGTATGCTGTTGAAATCTTCCCCAAAACTGACTAAACGACTAAGAACAATTAATGCTATACCTGCCTGATATATATGGCTTGACAAGCCTACATTAAAAAAAGAATGGTTACGTTACGCTTACCCCAAAACTCCACCATCATTTAATGTTTTCATCCGTGTAAATGTTCACCAAGTTGGAAGAAATTAAATAACACAATTTTCTTTTCGACTCGCAATCGACATTTCAACCGCCTTCGGCATCCTTCATCTGGCGAGCAGAAGAACAGTTCCTGATGAAGGCCGCTGAACGTGGTTGAAATGTCGATTGTGAGTCCAAAATGTCTAGTTGTTTACTAAGAAAATTGTGTTATTTCATGTAATGCTTTGTTATACTAGCCTACAGACTCACACCCCTAAGCTTTGTCATATGTGTCTACAGACTCACACCCCTTAAGCTTTGTTATACTAGTCTACAGACTCACACCCCTAAGCCTTGTTATACTTGTCTACAGACTCACACCCCCTAAGCTTTGTTATACTTGTCTACAGACTCACACCCCCTAAGCTTTGTTATACTAGCCTACAGACTCACACCCCCTAAGCTTTGATATACTACCCTACAGACTCATACTCCCTAACCTTTGTTATACTTGTCTACAGACTCACACCCCTAAGCTTTGTTATACTTGTCTACACACTCACACCCCCTAACCTTTGTTATACTAGCCTACAGACTCACACTTCCTAACCTTTGTTATACTTGTCTACACACTCACACCCCCTAACCTTTGTTATATTTGCCTACAGACTCACACTCCCTAACCTTTGTTATACTTGTCTACACAATCACACCCCCTAACCTTTGTTATACTAGCCTACAGACTCACATTTCCTAACCTTTGTTATACAGACTCACACCCCTAAGCTTTGTTATACTTGTCTACAGACTCACATCCCCTAAGCTTTGTTATACTTGTCTACAGACTCACACCCTCTAAGCTTTGTTATACTAGCCTACAGACTCACACCCCTAAGCTTTGTTATACACGTCTACAGACTCACCCCCCTAAGCTTTGTTATACTTGTCTACAGACTCACACCTCCTAAGCTTTGTTATACTTGTCTGCAGACTCACTCCCCCTAAGCTTTGTTATACTTGTCTGCAGACTCACACCCCCTACGCTTTGTTATACACGTCTACCGACTCACACCCCTAAGCTTTGTTATACTTGTCTGCAGACTCACACCCCTAAGCTTTGTTATACACGTCTACCGACTCACACCCCCTAAGCTTTGTTATATTTGTTTACAGATTCACACCCCCTAAGCTTTGTTATATTTGTTTACAGACTCACACCCCCTAAGCTTTGTTATACTAGCCTACAGACTCACACCCCCTAAGCTTTGATATACTACCCTACAGACTCATACTCCCTAACCTTTGTTATACTTGTCTACACACTCACACCCCTAACCTTTGTTATACTAGCCTACATACTCACACCCCTAAGCTTTGTTATACTAGCCTACAGACTCACACCCCCTAAGCTTTGTTATACTAGCCTACAGACTCACACCCCCTAAGCTTTGATATACTACCCTACAGACTCATACTCCCTAACCTTTGTTATACTTGTCTACACACTCACACCCCTAACCTTTGTTATACTAGTCTACAGACTCACACCCCTAAGCTTTGTTATACTTGTCTACACACTCACACCCCTAACCTTTGTTATACTAGCCTACAGACTCACACTTCCTAACCTTTGTTATACTTGTCTACACACTCACACCCCTAACCTTTGTTATACTAGCCTACAGACTCACACTTCCTAACCTTTGTTATACTTGTCTACACACTCACACCCCCTAACCTTTGTTATATTTGCCTACAGACTCACACTCCCTAACCTTTGTTATACTTGTCTACACACTCACACCCCCTAACCTTTGTTATACTAGCCTACAGACTCACATTCCCTAACCTTTGTTATACAGACTCACACCCCTAAGCTTTGTTATACTTGTCTACAGACTCACACCCTCTAAGCTTTGTTATACTAGCCTACAGACTCACACCCCTAAGCTTTGTTATACACGTCTACAGACTCACCCCCCTAAGCTTTGTTATACTTGTCTACAGACTCACACCTCCTAAGTTTTGTTATACTTGTCTGCAGACTCACTCCCCCTAAGCTTTGTTATACTTGTCTGCAGACTCACACCCCCTACGCTTTGTTATACACGTCTACCGACTCACACCCCTAAGCTTTGTTATACTTGTCTACAGACTCACATCCCCTAAGCTTTGTTATACTTGTCTGCAGACTCACACCCCTAAGCTTTGTTATACTAGCCTACAGACTCACACCCCTAAGCCTTGTTATACTTGTTTACAGACTCACACCCCTAAGCCTTGTTATACTTGTCTACAGACTCACACCCCCTAAGCTTTGTTATACTAGCCTACAGACTCACACCCCTAAGCCTTGTTATACTTGTCTACAGACTCACACCCCCTAAGCTTTGTTATACTTGTCTACAGACTCACACCCCCTAAGCTTTGTTATACTAGCCTACAGACTCACACCCCCTAAGCTTTGATATACTACCCTACAGACTCATACTCCCTAACCTTTGTTATACTTGTCTACAGACTCACACCCCTAAGCTTTGTTATACTTGTCTACACACTCACACCCCCTAACCTTTGTTATACTAGCCTACAGACTCACACTTCCTAACCTTTGTTATACTTGTCTACACACTCACACCCCCTAACCTTTGTTATATTTGCCTACAGACTCACACTCCCTAACCTTTGTTATACTTGTCTACACACTCACACCCCCTAACCTTTGTTATACTAGCCTACAGACTCACATTCCCTAACCTTTGTTATACAGACTCACACCCCTAAGCTTTGTTATACTTGTCTACAGACTCACACCCCCTAAGCTTTGTTATACTTGTCTACAGACTCACACCCTCTAAGCTTTGTTATACTAGCCTACAGACTCACACCCCTAAGCTTTGTTATACACGTCTACAGACTCACCCCCCTAAGCTTTGTTATACTTGTCTACAGACTCACACCTCCTAAGCTTTGTTATACTTGTCTGCAGACTCACTCCCCCTAAGCTTTGTTATACTTGTCTGCAGACTCACACCCCCTATGCTTTGTTATACACGTCTACCGACTCACACCCCTAAGCTTTGTTATACTTGTCTACAGACTCACATCCCCTAAGCTTTGTTATACTTGTTTGCAGACTCACACCCCTAAGCTTTGTTATACACGTCTACCGACTCACACCCCTAAGCTTTGTTATACTTGTCTACAGACTCACATCCCCTAAGCTTTGTTATACTTGTCTGCAGACTCACTCCCCCTAAGCTTTGTTATACTTGTCTGCAGACTCACACCCCCTATGCTTTGTTATACTAGCCTACAGACTCACACCCCGTAAGCTTTGTTATACTTGTCTACAGACTCACACTCCCTACGCTTTGTTATACTTGTCTACAGACTCACACCCCCTACGCTTTGTTATACTTGTCTACAGACTCACACCCCCTATGCTTTGTTATACTAGCGTACAGACTCACACCCCCTAAGCTTTGTTATACTTGTCTACAGACTCACACCCCCTATGCTTTGTTATACTAGGCAACAGACTCACACCCCTATGCTTTGTTATACTTGTCTACAAACTCACACCCCCTAAGCTTTGTTATACTTGTCTACAGACTCACACCCCCTAAGCTTTGTTATACTTGTCTACAGACTCACATCCCCTAAGCTTTGTTATACTTGTCTACAGACTCACACCCTCTAAGCTTTGTTATATTGTCTACAGATTCAACCCCTAAGCAAATGTTATGCCACATTTTAAAACACCTGTTTTTTTGTTTGCAAGTGACAAAATGAGACAAATACATATTTTGCATTTGGGTATTAGCTGATATGTGTATGAATTGTTCCTTTTGTGATACAAGCATGACATTTGGCACATACTTATAAAATACATAAACAAAAATATATGGCTATAGGGCCATTTAAGAATTTGTCCTGGAAGACGCTCGCGGTTATTTTTTTATGATGGCCGTAGATAATCTATTTTCCCCATATCTTAATAACTTTTTCACATAAAGTATGTGTTTTCAGGGTCAAAGATTTCAAATATTTTATTTTTGACCTACCCCGACAATCACATCCACCTGTATTTATGTTTGAGAAAAGCATAGCACCATATATGTCACATGACTTCAGCTGTGTCCCTTCAGCAACAACACCCCTTAATATGTACACGTGTATTATGTTGTTGTTTTGAATAAACATTCAGTCATGTACAGATATACATACATATAATTGCATATATATATATATATATATATATATACATACATTGATTTACTTATTAATATTATTGCAATATAATTGGTGTGCTGTATAAATGTTTTAATAATTCTTATTACTAATACCTAATATATTAATTTACACCATTTTATTGCTGTATTAATTTAAGATTATTAGTAGTAGTATGTTAATACCTTATTATTTTTATCATTATAATTTTTTATAATTATATTCTATTTTATGAATTTTAAGGTGTTGTGAAGCGCCATGAACAAATGTGGATCTGGCATTACATCAAATAAAATTTTATTATTATTCATTCATTTATTAACCTGCAGATTCATCCGTCGCTACGGTCGTAGCACGTCTCAGTTCTCGTTCGAGGCGGGCCGTCGCTGCAATGGTGGCGAGGGGCTCTTCAACTTCCGCACGGCCATGGCCGACAAGCTGTTCTCCGACGTCCGCAACCGAACGATGGCGATGCGGGAGAACCAACACGACGGTGACAGCGGAGAGATTATCGTCGAGAACCACAGAAAGCAGTCCCCGGTTCCTCTCGTCATTCCGAGACATGCGGCTAACGCAAAGCCTGCCAACGCGAAGCCAGTCGCTCTCTCACACGTTCCTCCGAAGTCTGCCCCCACGAAGTCAGCCCCAGTCGCAGCCCCGAGAACGCCGACCGGCAGCAAACCGGTACTCACGAAAACGGAGAGTGGGAACGTGATGGAGAAAGTGAAGACATTCCAGGACAACGCCGGCGGCATACCCATCGCTGTGCAGAAGCTCCCGCTCACCGGAAAGTTGTCTGCAGGCAAGGAGAAGGGCGACGCCCGCAAGAAATCCCCTGCCAACTTCGTGCCGTCGAAGAACGACCAAGAAAAACGGATGAAAGACATATCGATGCTACACAAAGAAATGTCAGCAAAATCGGCGAAACATCACTTGAAGACTGCGAAGGACTCGGACTCCAGCAAGGTCCCCGATGTCTTTCAGCATCCGAAGAAGACGGACACATCCCCGGCGGCGAAGCTCCCTGATCATAACGACGGTTCACGCGGCGTGCCGACTCAATTGCGCTCTCGGGGGCTCCCCAGCCTGCCCAAGGCACCGCCGGAGGCGGACACTGTCGAGTACGACGTCGCCTACCCTCCACCCAATGACAGCGAGTATTCGGAGACGTACGCTGAGATCCCGCAGTGCAGCGTCGCCGTGAACACACCCAGCGACTCGTCCGACAGTTACATGTACGCGGCGGTGGGCCCGGCCGCGCGCGCCGACATAAAGATGTCGTCGGTCATCGCCGATATGAGTCGCAACCGCTGCCCCGTACCAGCCGCGGCGGTGACAACAGACGGGTCGGGCGACACCTACGACTACCTGGACTTTGCAGGAGTCGCCAACGCCTTGGCGAAGGACACTGATCAAACATCCGGGAACATCTACGGACACTTGTCGATGGCGGAGACGGAAGATGAAAATGGCTACGCAGATCCGGGCTCCCTAAAAGAAACGGGCGCACGCAAGAATGGCAAGAAGTAGGAAGATGCCTGTTTAAAGACATGGAGCGAAGTGTTGTTGCCTATTTGAGGACGGGAAACGAAATACATGTTTGCACATTTAACCTTGCCTATTCATGTAACGGGAGTTCACCAAACCACTGATTAGTTATCCACATTTTAATTATGAGTATCTTTTTGGTAAGTTTTTGTCTTTGTGATATGTGTAATTCCAACCTATGAAACCATTAGACTTTTCCGCCAGCTACACAAGTGTACGTCGTTAAACTACACGCGGCACAGCGCACTGAGCTTGGCGCGCTGACGTTGTTATATATTTTATTTTGATGCTCCATGATTGAATGTGTCGGGTCTATATTCATCTTTATTGTTAGGAGCATGCTGATTAAGTGTTTGCTTGTTGCAAGATCATTTTGAACATCACGCCACCACCAACATGTCTGCTGCGGCCTGTTGGACACATCGGTTGAATCTAAACGTATTAATATAACTATACCAGACTGGGATCTAATGTCAAGTGCATCAGTGTAAGAACATAGCATTCCTGTGCTTCTTGCATTCTTGTCTTCATAGTTTAACAAGACTGCTCCAGTTGTTGCCCTCCGATGACAAGACGGCGGAGAGAGTTGCTTCACGGTCGGGCGGATGAGACTAGCAGACAGTGTGTAGGCCAGCAACGTAGTAACGGACTCCATACACGGGTTTAAGTCAGAACAATGAATGTAAACCATGTTAAATCCAGTGTGCGTGGTTTCACAGTGTTGCAACGAGAAACACGTAAGCCGTTGTTGTCTTCGTGTATATGTCTAGTTCTCGAGACGGTCTCACACATTCGCAATGCCCGAAAGCGTTAGGCGTTTAGTATCGGGTCAAACCACCCCTACCAGTACGTGGCGTGGTACTTGCTATTTTTGCAATCCACAATTGCTATTGGCGTAAAGTTCCATTATCCCGTGTTACAGCCACTAAGTGGCGCCACTTCCCTCGTGATACATGGCGACTGCCAAACCAGCCCGCCCATACGTAACGCTTAACGCATTTGTTGGCTTTGCGAACTTACGCGACCGCCTCTCATGTCACCTGCGAATATCTTTGTCTTGCTCACCCTGTTGTAAACAGTACGCAACATTCGTTGACTGTACTATTCACAGATTCAGCAGAGCTAGAGGTAGGAGATCAATATTGGCTATTTTGTATGAAGGTCCTGATGCGTCTACTTCTGTTTCCCTTTACTTACTGATAACCAGACTTCTTCGTTCTGACCATATATGTATTGATGCGTTCCGTAGGCAGTGTGCTACAACGGTCATCGTCCACAGTTCGGTGCCTCTCCACAGGTGATTACGGTGAAAGTGATACTCACGAGAGAAATAGCTTAATGATTCATTAAAACTGCCTGAAGAGAGATGGACGTCGATTCGAGCTTTCCGCGGTATAAATAATAGGAAAGTTGTATAAAGCCTATCGTTTGATGTTATTTGTATATATATATATATATATATTCGAGCGAGTAAGAATCACGGATGTTAGAACTGAAAATACTGACGATATATCTTATTTTCGTATAATATACATATAATATATGCAGCTCTTGCAAATTGCTGTGTTGTAGTAATTACGATATCCTGTTAATTACATATAATATACACTTATGTGTATTATATGTACCTGCTGATCAATATGTGCCATTACACTGTTATTCTGTCATAAATACCTGTATGGCAATTACATATAAGTTAAGGCTTATTAACATAACATTTGTGTATATATAATATAGGTTGTATGGTTGCCAAACCCCACTGTTTGTATGTTAATACCAACTGGTTGTATACTTGTTATCGGACATTGTTGTAGTGTACGTAATTAAATATTTACACTATGATGTTTTATGACTTAATCTCTACGTACGCTCACGCACACACGCTCCACACACACACACACACACACACACACACACACACACACACACACACACACACACACACACACACACACACACACACACACACACACACACACATCTAGAATAACAAATACATTTGCAAAAATATATATTTACATATAAAATGTATAATATAATAAGAATATAATATGAAAGTATGCATTTGTAAATAAATAACTAATATAACAAAGTATCGGCTAAATACTGACTAGACTTATCTATCTAAAATTAAACTATTTGCTGCTTTAAAATCAATATCAAGTAATTAAATAAATAATTAAAACACGGTATAAAATAAACTATGTAGTGGCGATATGTAATAGTTAGAATGAAAATGTTTTATAATAATCTTCAAATGCTTTCTTAGAAAGACGTTTCTTAATCTGAGATTTGAAAAATTCGATTGAGTCAGCGCCACATATGTACAAAGATGGACCGTTCCAAAGGCGCGAGTATAGAAAATTACTATGGGTGTCTTTTAGTGAGTTGTTATCTGGAGCTTAAAGCTTTATAAATATCGACGAAAATGCGCTTTTAAAATCGTTGAACGGAATATATAAGGTACGGGGTGACTTAGAAAGGCTTGGATAATGCCCTGTTTGTTAAAATGCTCTGTCCAGACAATTGTGGGGACCACACAGTACATAATTGATGGCTGCGGTTTTCCATTTACTGTATATACGTAAATTCTAAATTACCTAAGTTTGTATACGGGACAGATAGGGGAACGTATTGGTCGTTTTCAATGTATTTATTAAGGTAATTAAACAGTGATCAAATGGAGCAATCACATCGCTTACACCTGTGTCACAGAATGGCGAGTTTCACGTATATTACAAAACAGTTGGACACTCGGTGAGCCAAAGCCAAAGGTTTCCTTGTCTGCACGTAGACCTGCCAATTATCTTTGGAAATCCGGGAGTCTCCCGGATTGTTGGTGTATCTACCGAATTTTCTCTGAAAAATCTCCAACAGTATCCCCCTCGTCTTCCAGACTGCGCTACACCACGGGAACATGCTGAGACGTACTGAACCGCTGAATTTCCGGCTAAAATTTTCAACAGCACCCTCCCCCCGTCTTCCGATGTCAAGATCCGAGACAGTGCGACACGGGAAGCAATTCTGACCCGCTGATGAATCTCCCGGATTGCAACCAAACAGTTGGCTGGTACATACTTGTCGTATGTGATAGAAGAGAAGTCGATAAAAGGGACGCTGACAGGAGGAAAGGTGACAAGAGAAAAAGCGACAGGAAAGAATGGATCGGAAGAGAATGTGACAGGAGAGAAGGCGACAGGGAGGAAAGACAACAACCAGACAGATGCAAACCGAAGAAGGAGCTATTCTAAGGCAGTGATTGAGGGGGCAATGAGGAAAGAGAGGGTGTTTATGGGCGACTCCATTATGAGAAAGACGGACAAGACACTGATCGAGGGGAAGGACGTCGTTGTTTGTTTACCGGGGGCTAGGATTGAACATGTAACTGACAGGGTAGAGAAGGTATTGGGACATGGCAAGGGGGGGTCTATACTGGTACATGTAGGAACAAATAATGCAGACAGGGAGGGAACAACTACGATAGTACAGAAGTATAGACAGTTAGTGAGGAAGCTAAAGAAGACGAGAGTCGAACAGGTTATTTTGTCAGGAAGTTTGCCAGTAATGGGAGGAAGGGGGGCAACGTATATAAACTGCAAGAGGATGGCGATCAATACACTAGCTGAGGAGATGTGTGAAGAAGAGGGGGTGGGATTCACAGATTTATGGGGATACTTTGTTGGGAGGGAAGATATGTACATGAGAGATGGCCTCCATCTTAGTGGAAAGGGGGCAGCAGTTTTCTCAGAGAACCTGCAGCAATCTGTTGACAGTGGGACAGGTTGCATCTATTTAAACTAGATTCGCAGGGAGGACTCACAGAAAAGCCTGAAAATGGAGGCATAGATAAAGACAGCACAAATAAATCAGCAAATAACAGTCTGGAAAACTCTTCTGAAGCTGGATATAAATGTGTTTGTTTAAATGCAAGGAGTATAGTAAACAAAAGAAATGAACTAAACATTATGGTAGAAGATATTGACCCTCATATAATAGGTATAACCGAATCCTGGACCACCACCGATATATCAGATGCTGAATTGGGACTGACAGGATATGTAATGTTTAGAAAAGATAGCATAGAAAGAAAGGGAGGTGGAGTTATTTTATATATTAAAGAATCTATTCAGGCTTATGAAATAAAATTAGAAAGAGAAGCAGATTGCGAAGAAGCTGTTTGGTGTAACATAGTTACAGGAAACTTAACGTTAACAGTTGGGTTAGTTTATCGAAGTCCAAACATAAGCATAGAAGAGAATGAAAAAATACAAAACGCAATAAGGGAAGTAAGCAAACGGGACTGTATTGTTATGGGGGATTTTAACCATGGGCATATACTATGGAAATCTCTACAGAGTATGGGGAGAGAGGACCACAAGTTTTTAGTTTTAGTTCAAGATACATTACTTTCTTAACATGTGCTAGAACCAACCAGGGGTGAGAATGTGTTAGACATAGTTTTGTCCTCACAGAATGAATTAGTTGATAATGTCAAGATATGTGAGCCACTGGGGAGTAGCGATCACAACCAGATACATTTTACCATCAAAGTAAAATCAGAAAGGAATAGTAAAAAGCAGTATAGAAGAAATTTCCACAAAGGAAAGTATAAGGACATGAGGAAATATTTAGCAAAGATAGACTGGAATAAGACATTGAAAAATAAGACTGAGTGAAATTACGTACATAGTCGACAAATTTGTACCCTTCAAAAAACAAGGAAAACGGTCCAAAAAGAAACACTTATCGAAAGAAGCCATTAGAAAAATTAAGTATAAACAAATGATGTGGAAGTCATATAGATGTACTGGAAATGATGAAGACTACAACAGTTATAAAAAAGCACTTAACCAAGCTACAGCTGAAATTAGAAATTCAAAGAGAAGCTATGAACAACAATTAGCTAGTAATATAAAACATGACAGCAAGAGTTTTTATGCGTATGTTCGAAGCAAACAGAAAGTTCAAGATAAGGTCGGTCCTCTGGAAGATAGTGCTGGAAATATAATATCAGAGGGATTCTTAATGGCAGAAGACCTGAATGAGTACTTTAGTTCAGTGTTTAACAGGGAAGATATTAGTTCACTGCCAGTACCAGAGGCTAAGTTCAAGGGGGCAGATTCAGACTATTTAGGACAATTAATTGTAACCCCGGAAATGGTAGCTAAGAAAATAAGGGCTATGAAGGATAATAAATCACCTGGAGTGGATGGTATTCCACCCAAACTACTATTGGAAATTGTAGAACAAATTAGCATACCGCTTGCAACAGTTTTCAACTTGTCATTAGAAGAGGGAGTGGTTCCTTTAGAATGGAAAGAAGCAAACATTATACCGTTATTCAAAAAAGGTTGGAGAAACAAGTCAGAGAACTATAGACCAGTGAGTTTAACATCAGTGATTTGTAAATTATTAGAAAGACTAATTAAAGATCACATGGTGGATTTTCTTGTTAAACAAAACTTGATAAACCCATCTCAACATGGTTTTTTTAAAGCGAGGTCATGCTTAACAAATATGTTATGTTTTTTGGAAGACATCACTAAGTGGGTAGATGAGGGATCACCAGTAGATATCGTCTACTCAGATTTTCAAAAAGCTTTCGACAAAGTACCACATCAAAGATTACTGCTTAAACTAAAGGCCCATGGCATAGGAAATGGTATAATAAACTGGATAGAACAATGGCTGATTGACAGAAGACAACGTGTAGTAGTTGATGGGGAGGCTTCAAACTGGAAATCGGTATTGAGTGGGGGGTACCACAGGGATCAGTATTAGGTCCTATACTATTCTTAATATATATCAACGATTTGGATGATGAAATAACAAGCAAGGTGTTGAAATTTGCGGATGATACAAAAGTGTTTAGAAGGATTAAAAGTGATGGAGATAGACAGCATTTACAAGATGATCTTGACAGGTTGATCAAATGGTCTGAAAAGTGCAAATGCTGTTCAATTTTTGGAAATGTAAATACCTCCACACAGGACATGGGAACGAAGAAGTAGAATATACAATGGGGGGTACTGTACTAAGTACTACTGTAAAAGAAAAGGACTTAGGGTTAACCATTAGTGCTGATATGAAGGTTTCAGAGCAGTGCGGAATTGCAGCTTCTAAGGGAAATCAAATCCTTGGATTAAGTAGGCGAAACATAACGTATAAGGAAAAAGAGCTAATAATACCGCTGTACAAAACAATAGTTAGGCCTCATTTAGAATATTGTATTCAAGCGTGGAGGCCATATCGCAGGAAGGACATAGATATGCTAGAAAGAGTGCACAGGAGAGCAACTAAAATGATATCAAATCTGAGGGATCTTAGTTACGAAATACGCCTAAAAAATGCGGTTTAACAACACCAGAGACCAGGAGATTGAGAGGAGATCAGATAGAAGTGTTTAAAATATTGAAGGGTTATGAAAATATTGATAGAAATATGTTTTTCTCAGTTAAGAAAGATAGAAGGACTAGAGGACATGAACTTGCATTAGCAAAGGAGCAGAGTAGATTGGATATAAGAAAATTTTCATTTTCACGAAGGACTGTAAATGAATGGAACAGATTACCTGCTGATTGTGTGGGTGCTAGTAGCGTGAATATGTTTAAAAATAAAATCGACACATACCTCAGACGGGCAGGATACACATAGATAAAAGGGTCGGACTCTCGATAAGCCAAATGGCTTCCTTGTCCACCTGCCACCTAGAGTTAATTCTCTGGGTGGCAATCTTGTTAAATCTTGTTAAATCTTGTATGGGAATTGATGCTCTTGTGAAATCATACATATAGTGTAGGTCCATTACTGACACACTGTAGACTCGGCTCATCTCGTCCTCCTGGACTCGGATAGAGCAGTGCGTCTCAACCTTTCTGATTTCACGGCACACTTTCGAGGTTGCTCGGTACTCGCGGCACACAAAACCTAACTTACTTAACTTACCATATCTACGTGGACATTCTAGTTTTCCACATGAGTGAAAAATACTTACAATTTTGTAATTACAATTACAATTAATTAAAGTAATTCCAATATGCCATTTTATTCTTACAAACTATTTCAAACAATGATAAAAATACATTTGAAGTTGTACTAGTAAAACATAATCTTTACCATTCGTCCTGTAATGGAGAATATAAACGTTGTCATTTTCAAAACATTTCTCTCAAATATGCTACTAACGCTGACAGCGTAGTAAAATATGTATAACAGATAACTGACGACCCGAACTTCCACTCGGCACCCATGGGAACCTTTGGTAAGAAAGACGCTTAATGTTTGCATCTTTTCTATAAAAAAAACAATGACTCCCCGTGTATGTAAGTGACATAAACACGATTGACACGAAGCACTGCTCGGGTCTAACCAAGGAGACCAAATGTCCATCTCCCTTTTTGGTGAATTGCACACCACAAAGACAGCGCTGTGAACCACCGGAGAAAGTCTTAAGGAGATAACGATTTCTACCATCGACCACAACAGTATGCACCGACTTCGTCAACACAGTGATTAATTTGTCTTTTCAATAAGATGTTTTGTATTCCTTTAAAGTCGCAGCCGGACCTGCGCTGGGCCGTTTCGATTGGCTGATCGTCTCGGTCATCTCAGTCATCTTAGTCATCACAAGGTGACGTGTATGCAATATTTTGTTACTTTCGCTCCTGTAGATGGCTTCCGGCGCCCTGTCAGAAAAATCCCATAGGTTTCCACGATGAATTATGATTTATGGCTACTCCAACAACCACTTGAATAAACTGATGTTCCTGCCGATGAAACAGAGTGTCTAACAGAGAGGTGTTTTTTTCGGAACTATCACGTTCTTTGATAATTTATCACAACACATGGGACACTTCGTTTTTCATTCCGCGGCACAGTAGGGGCTTTGTCACGGCACACAATGTGCCGCGGCACACCGGTTGAGAAGCACTGTTGTAGGCAATAACACAGCCACATAGAACTCGACTCGCACCTAGATAGTTGGGTGGACATGTCTGCCAAAACATCAACTGTCGCCCAACCGCGTCGTCAACCGGCCCCGCTAGTCTTCACCCTATCTGTCAGAACAAGTACCTGCCGAGAACGAATGGGGAGTTTGGGAGGGATGGGGAGTGTGGGAGGGATGGGGAGTGTGGGAGGGATGGGGAGTGTAGGAGGGAGGGGGAGTGTAGGAGGGAGGGGGAGTGTGGGAGGGATGGGGAGTGTGGGAGGGATGGGGAGTGTGGGAGGGATGGGGAGTGTGGGAGGGAGGGGGAGTGTGGTAGGGATGGGGAGTGTGGGAGGGATGGGGAGTGTGGGAGGGAGGGGGAGTGTAGGAGGGATGGGGAGTGTGGGAGGGATGGGGAGTGTGGGAGGGATGGGGAGTGTGGGAGGGAGGGGGAGTGTGGGAGGGACGGGGAGTGTGGGAGGGACGGGGAGAGTAGGAGGGATGGGGAGTGTGGGAGGGATGAGGAGTGTGGGAGGGATGGGGAGTGTTGGAGGGAGGGGGAGTGTAGGTGGGATGGGGAGTGTAGGAGGGAGGGGGAGTGTAGGTGGGATGGGGAGTGTAGGAGGAGAGGGAGTGTAGGATGGAGGGGGAGTGTGGGAGGGAGGGGGAGTGTGGGAGGGAGGGCGAGTGTGGGAGGGAGGGCGAGTGTGGGGGGATGGGGAGTGTGGGAGGGAAGGGGAGTGTGGGAGGGATGGGGAGTGTGGGAGGGATGGGGAGTGTAGGAGGGAGGGGGAGTGTGGGAGGGATGGGGAGTGTGGGAGGGATGGGGAGTGTGGGAGGGAGGGGGAGTGTAGGAGGGATGGGGAGTGTGGGAGGGATGGGGAGTGTTGGAGGAAGGGGGAGTGTAGGAGGGATGGGGAGTGTAGGAGGGGGGAGTGTGGGAGGGAGGGCGAGTGTGGGGGGATGGGGAGTGTAGGAGGGATGGGGAGTGTAGGAGGGATGGGGAGTGTGGGAGGGATGGGGAGTGTGGGAGGGATGGGGAGTGTGGGAGGGATGGGGAGTGTGGGAGGGATGGGGAGTGTGGGAGGGAGGGGGAGTGTAGGAGGGAGGGGGAGTGTGGGAGGGAGGGGGAGTGTGGGAGGGAGGGGGAGTGTGGGAGGGAGGGCGAGTGTAGCAGGGATGGGGAGTGTAGGAGGGAGGGGGAGTGTAGGAGGGATGGGGAGTGTAGGAGGGAGGGCGAGTGTGGGAGGGAGGGGGAGTGTGGGAGGGATGGGAGTGTGGGAGAGATGGAGAGTGTGGGAGGGAGGGGGAGTGTGGGAGGGGGAGTGTGGGAGGGAGGGGGAGTGTGGGAGGGAGGGGTGTGGGAGGGAGGGGGAGTGTGGGAGGGAGGGGAGGTGTGGGAGGGATGGAGAGTGTGGGAGGGAGGGGGATTGTGGGAGGGAGAGGGAGTCTGGGAGGGAGGGGGTGTGGGAGGGAGGGGGAGTGTGGGGGGAGAGGGAGTGTGAGAGGGATGGGGAATGTGGGGGGATGGGGAGTGTGGGAGGGATGGGTAGTGTGGGAGGGGTGGGGAGGTGGGATGGAGAAGGAGTGCGGGAGGGGGAAGGTAGGAGGGAGGGGTGGATGTGTGTGGGGGAGGGAGAGGGTGGGAGGGAGGGGGAGAGTAGGATGGAGGGGTGGGTTGGAGGAAGGGGGAGTGTGGGAGGGAGGGAGGGAGGGAGTGGAAGAACTATTTTTAACCGACGAAAGTAATGATAACGTGTGAGTGTTATTGTAATATTGATCAAATTAAACACGTATGCAGTAGCGCAGTGGTAAGATCTCCGGACTCTCAACTGAGAGAACGCGGGTTCGAATCCTGTGCGTTGGTGTCGAACTTTGGGCAAGTTCGTTTACTCTACATTGCTTCAGTTCAATAAGCTGTATGAGTGAGTACCTGATTATAGACAGTGGTGGGTATTTGTGTACGAATAGTCTTCGCGCATTAATTGCAGCGTGGCTGAATGCTTCCCAGAGAAGTCGAGATAGTGTTCGATTGAACAGGTCTGCCAGGGAGTAAAGTATAAAGCGCTTTGAGCAGTCCTGAGGACTGGTACTGCGCTATATAAGACCTTACCTTTCCTTTTTTATACGTAGTCAAACGAATGCAAGTTGTGTCATCGTGGGCCAGTCCACTGATCATGACGGGGTAGTTGTTGGATCCAGCGTTACATAGCGGTAGGGTGTCACCAGGGGATTTTACATATTAGCGGCGTTAGCGGTGAAATATCCTGGCGAAAGAGAAACACTAATGTAAAGCAACTTCCACCTTCCAAAGTACTGCTAACCTAGGATTGAAGTAATTCCTACCGTTTACAAATCCTTTCATGAAACATGTCTGCGACAGGTCCCGGGCATTGAATAAACTGTTGGAAAGCTCGTCGACTCGCGGAGTAGGTTTCGGCCGACCAGTCAGATGCGAGCAACAAATGTGACGTAATGCTATGTTTGAAGGTTACGGACAAGGAACCTCTATTTGGACAGGAGGCGTCACTGAGCAAGAAAATGGAAGTCTACCCGTATTTATTTATTCAGTCATCTCATTTCATCAGAATAATCACCAAGCTGTATGCGTCATATAAAATTAAATGTATTAATGTAATCGTTGTTTACCTATCACAATGTTTTACCTATCACAATTCAAAATAATGAAATTTGCAAACAAATCACGTAGAAACGTTGCAATTATTTATTGAGCCATCTGAACTTGTTTCATCAGAATAATCATCAGGCTATACAACTTCTTACATAACTAAAATATTGAGGTTATCGTTGAAAATGTTGAGCTATGATAATGCAAAGAACTGCATTTTCTGCACGCGTATGGTCTGGCTTGGCGCAACTCCAGAATGGCGGACGAACTGCTTACGTACTTTTCTTTTCTTTGGTTGCTAGTTGAACGCGCCAACGCAAACCGAGCAGACGTAGAACTTGAGCGACCAAAGGCAAATGTGCCGTGACGTCACCTGCATTGTTATGCGAGTTTGAACCAAGGAGCCTCTATATGGACAGGAGACGTCACTGAGAGAGAAAATGGCAGTATTTATTCAGTCACCTCATTTCATCAGAATAATCACCAAGCTGTGATGCGTTATATAACATTAATTAGATTAGTGTAGTCGTTTAAGTTTTTTACCTATCACAATTCAAAATAATGAAATTTGCAAATAAATCACGTAGAAACGTTGCAATTATTTATTGATTGATATCTTTGCTGCTTACGTACTTTCTTCGAACAATGTAGATAGCGCTCGCTGCACCGTCTTGTATTGATATACGGTCTTTGGTTTGAACGTTTGAAGAAAGCGCAATGCAGCAAATCGAAGACGTTTACTGGAAGCGGTGGAAGAATTGCTTATCCACCGTAGCTCCCTAGCGCCCTGACCCATCTGTTGACAACTGAAAAACTACTTATGGATTTTGAGATTGACCAACCCTTTTGTTTTGATGCGCCTCTGAGCTTGGTTTCCAAGGATTTAGGCGCAATAGAAGTTATCTTGTTATTATTATTGTTATTATAAGAATAGTGGCCAGTAAGAAGCGACATCGAACATTATCGGCGATTGAACACATCACGCCATTTCGTCGCTGCTTTCATGGTTCATCTCGTCTGCCAGTTGCTGCTGTCGCCGATTGACTTGTTTTTCACAAATAAAAAACCCTGATCAACACAGTGAAGATCACCCCGGGTATTGGCGATCACTGCGTCGTATTTATTGAGTCCTCCCTACGCCCTATCATCAACATGAAAGATACCAGGAAAGTACATCTCTTCGGTAGAGCTGATTTTTCCTCCACCAAGAACACATTGGTGGAATACCTTCATACCTTCATTGAACTGACAAATCACCTCAACACGAACGACCTCTGGAATCACTTTAAGCCAACGCTCCAATCGCCGATCGACGAGCACATACCATCAAAACAGATCCGAGGCAACACAAACTCAAAACCCTGGATCAAGCACCACATCAAGAACATGAGGTAGAAACCAGCCCGTCTTCACGGGAAGTGCAAGACATCTGCTTCGCATGCACACAGAGAGCGATACATACGAACGAAAGCCTGTATACAGATACGTCAGAGACAGGCGTATTGGGATTACATCAAAATAAACTTCTTGTTCTTGTTCAATGGCATCATCAACCCACCACCACAAGGTGACTCCCCCTGGCAAACCAGCAACTAGAAGAGATTCTGGGCCTACATCAAGTTCCTTAGGCGAAACACCTCATATATAGCCCCGCTTAGAGATCAGGGTAAGATCTATCTACTAGCAGCGGACAAGGCAAACATATTGAATAAGCAGCACCAGTCTTTTTTCACCAATGAAGACCTCAACAACATCTTCATCTGGTACTCCCTGCCCTCCGATGCCGAACATCGACATTTCAGAAGAAGGCGTCAAGAAGCTGTTCATCGACACCAATCCTTATAAGGCTTCAAGTCCTGACGGTATAACAGCAAGGATCGTTATAGAATGCGCAATAGAACATCATGTATTGTAAGACTCTTGATGAAGGAACAGTCCCGGACGACTGGAGAAGGGCGAATATTTCAGCAGTCTTTAAGAAGGGGAATCGCAGTTGTGCTGCCAACTACAGACCAGTGTCGCTTACAAGTCTGTGCTGCAAGGTTCAAGAACTCATCAACTACAGACCAGTGTCGCTTACAAGTCTATGCTGCAAGGTTCAAGAACTCATCATCTACAGACCAGTGTCGCTTACAAGTCTGTGCTGCAAGGTTCAAGAACTCATCAACTACAGACCAGTGTCGCTTACAAGTCTATGCTGCAAGGTTCAAGAACTCATCATCTACAGACCAGTGTCGCTTATAAGTCTACGCTGCAAGGTTCAAGAACTCATCATCTACAGACCAGTGTCGCTTACAAGTCTACGCTGCAAGATTCAAGAACTCATCATCTGCAGCAGCATCACGCGACACCTGAAGAAGAAGAAGAAGAATTTGTTTTATTTGACCCAGACATTTCAAATAATACATACAATACATCCATGTAAAAAAAAAATTCAATAACACAAATATATAACCTTATGGTAAACATGGTATAATGTATGATAAATAATGAAAAGTAGGGTCAGGAGACTCCTCTAAGACTATGGTAGTCGCTATCGAGGAGCCACCTTTTGTAATAAAACTTTAACTGAATCAATACATCACCTAATCAAATTCATCCAGAATAAAAAGAAGAAGAAGAAAAAAGTATGCATGTGTGTAGTGTGAGCAAGCTTACATGATTATTGAGTTTGTCTTTTAGGCACTGTTTTGTTGACAAGTTGACAGGTGGTTGTCGGTTCTTAATTTTGCATACATATATAGCAGTTGTGCCTGGTGCATGTTACTTGATAGTTTTGTAAAAAATAAAGTTTAACATACTTGGCAAATCCTTGTGAACTGTGTGTACTAAGCTTTTCTTTGACAATACCAGGAATGATATTTAGTAAAAATGGCAAATTATGCCTAAGACATTTCTTAGCAAATTCATGTTTAATTTTATAAGTGTATATTTTATTCTTGACTCTTGTATCATGATTATGTACCTCATAGTTAAACATTATCCACCAGTTTTGTAAATAAACTGGTAAGTCATTATGTAAATATTTATAGTAAAATTTTAATTGTTGTAATTTAAGAATGTCATCTACTTTTAACAAGTTGAGTTTTTTGTGAAGTGGTTCTGTGTGGGAAGTATAATTACTTAAGGTAATAATTCTCAGGGCTTTTTTTGAAGTTTTATTATTCTATTTGATTGAAAGCCCCACACCATGATGCAATAATTAATGTGTGGCACTATTAATGAAGTATATAATATCATTTTAATATGAAGAGGTAACACATGTTTCAATTTATTTGAAATGCCAATTCTTTTAGAACAAGCATTTGATAATTTTTCAGTGTGCTTTTTCCAGTTTCGATTTGTATCTATAATTAAACCCAAAAAATTAAATTCTTTGACTTGTTCAATATTTACATTGTCTATCTTCAGAGTAAGTGTCTGTATATTTTTCTTTGCCTTTTGAAATGTCATGTATTTCGATGTTGCTATGTTTAGCGATAATTTATTTATTTTGAGCCATTCATTTATTTTTGAAAGTTCTTCATTTATTAAAGATTCTAAATTTTCGTCATGTATGTTATCGCTGAAAGTGTTTAATGTACTTGATAGAGTTGTATCATCAGCATAAATTATGAAATTAAACATTTTACTGGCTTGTGCAAAATCATTGATATATATGATGAATAACAAGGGTCCTAAGATTGAACCTTATGGTACACCTGTTGTTATTGATAACATATTTGATTTTATATTGTCAATTTCCGTATATTGTTTACGATTTGTTAGGTAACTGCTGAATAAGTCCAGATTTGTTCCATGTATACCATAATATTTCAATTTGTCAATTAAAATTAAATGGTCAATGGTATCAAAGGCTTTGGAAAGATCTAGGTAAATATTAATGGGTATTTCATCCTTATCCAGTTTGGTTATTATTCTATCTATTAATTCTAGTGCTGCGTATTCAGTTGAATGTTTAGGTCGGAATCCATACTGATGGTCAAAAAAAAGCTTAGAGTCTTTTAAATAAGATGATAATTGGTCCAAAATAATTTTTTCAAGTACTTTTGAAATAGCTGGTAGAAGAGATATGGGTCTATAATTATTGAATACTGCTGGCTCACCTTTTTATAAATGGGAATTACCTTAGCAATTTTTAGTTTATCAGGGAATATTCCTGTGGTTAATACTTGATTTGTTAATAAAGTTAAAGATTTGGTTAATGCAGGTTCAAGCATTTTTAGCAGTTTGGTAGAGAGACCATCACATCCACAGCTACTTTTGTTGGGTAGATTAATTATTGTTCTCTTTATGGTATCTTCTTCAACATATTTAAATGTAAAATTACAGTTTACTATTTTATTTAGATAATATGAATGATCATGAATGCCTTTATATTTAATATCATTAGCCAGATTACTACCTATATTGGTAAATAATGTATTGAATTTATTTGCAATTTCTAATTTGTCTGCCACAATTGAATCGGATTCTTTAAAATATTTTGGAAATGATTTATTAATTTTATGTTTAGACAGGATTTCATTTATAGTTTTCCAAGTGTTTTTTATATCAAGTTTAAATTGATTAAAACATTTGTCAAAATGTGATTGCTTTGCTTTGCGAAAACTTCTTTTCAAAATACTATTGTATGTTTTTAGATAAATCAATAATACGCCATATTCAGAAGATTCAGGGTTTGTGATTTTTAATTGTTTGTAAAGTACAACATTCTTACGGACAGCCAGCATGGCTTTAGACCCCGGCGCAGCTGTGGTAGACAACTACTGACTCTAGTTCATGAACTTGCCTGCAGCATCGACAAAGGAAACCAGACAGACCTCATAATACTAGACTTCGCGAAGGTTTTTGATAAAGTTCCTCATGAGCGTCTGTTCTGCTGTATAGTCTAGGGTAGCACGCTACACTGGATCAAGGCCTTCCTGTCCAACCGCACCCAGCAAGTGGTAGCAAATGGCATCAAATCTGACACAGCACCGGTGGTCAGCAAAGTACCTCAGGGAACAGTGCTCAGACCCATTCTTTTTCTGATCTTTATCGTTGACCTCCCTGATGGCTTGAACTCAAGAACCCGGCTGTTTGCATATGAGATGACTGCATTGCCTATAGGCAAGTAGCATCTATAGAAGATTGTCAGCTTCTCTAGAGCGACCTCGACACATTGGCGCAGTGGGAAAGTCAATGGGGAAGCCTGACCCTAAATCTATGCTCCGGAAACGGCCTGACTACGCCTAATTCAAATAAGTTGTATGGTGTCAATTTTCGCAGTGTCATGCTAATGAAAACGATTGGATTTACGTATTAATCTGAATATATAAACATTATAATACACAATTTTGGAACGGATGTAAACGTATGCTTAATGGTGAAAACGACAAACCTTATGTGCACGTCACCTGCAATTGTATTGGTGTTAGTCTCTTGGCATTGTGAAAATGATTTAAGTTTTACATTGTCATGCAATATTGTACGATTTTAACAACGAGTACACTTACGACAAATAAAATATCAACTACATCGCATTAATATGT
Organism: Escarpia spicata; assembly: GCA_963995525.1. Lineage (NCBI taxonomy): Eukaryota > Metazoa > Annelida > Polychaeta > Sabellida > Siboglinidae > Escarpia > Escarpia spicata. The sequence goes on along the minus strand of OZ023206.1, from coordinate 6,177,568 downwards.
CACTGAGATATCTTGTTTCTTATTCATATTGAACATATACTTTGACACATGCATTGTTTTTATAGTGATTAACAATTAATTACAGAAATATTGCATACAATTATCACTAAATTAGGTTTTGACCGGGTTTTGACCATTTTCATTTCAAGGAAAATGTGCCTGGTTTCAACCAGGTTTTAACCAGGTTAAAACCGGGTGGTTAAAACCGGGCGGTTAAAACCGTTCAACCCTGCACTCCAGCCTTTGGCAGAACTCGACCAAATCATTCCCGCTATTTCCTACAACTTTCAACGTGAACCAACACTTTCAAAAATTCAGTTTCTTTCCCCGTACCATTCCTATCTGGAACTCCCTCCCGTCCAGTGTAGCAGAGTCTCCCGCCTTGGTGTCCTCCAAGAGGGAGCTCCTTCTCATACACTTTGAATTACACAGCCAGTGTGGGGCAACAAAAGTAGGGTAGATGATGGATTAGAGCTATGTCGGTCCGAGGATATCCCCGGGGGCCTCTACGGTTGCCGAATTCTTCTGTTCAGGATACCTGAACACTGGCTGCCCCTCCCCTCTTTTTCCTTGTTTCATTTCCGTATCCTTTTACTTCTTTCTGTGTAATGCGCGCGTCAACGTCGTATAATTGTTAAATATGACAGCTCGATGTAAAAGATTGAAGATTGACGCAACGCCTTTGCAAACATTCACTTTTCACTAACCATTTCATTTTCAAACCTCGATCCTTTTTTTTAAACAAAATTATGTGATTGCGTTGAAGCAATGTAGCTAAGCAATTGTTGTTATTGCGTTTCCAGGTGTGCGAACAGACGAGTCACGTTGCCGCCGTCTCGCCCTCTCAGCCGCAGCCACCGTATCGATCGATTTTGCCGATAACACGAGATCTGTGGTGTATCCGATTGCGATTCTGGCCAACCCTGAAAATTCCGCCTATCCAACTTCGCTACGATCACCGAAGGGCGGAATCTCTCGCAAATTCGTTGCTGCCGCCGCCGGTAATATCACGACCTCTACACCGCCTCAGGCCACGAGGCCAAATCCGTCGCGAACACATGTATCCGCCGTTGCCGCCTCGATAGAATCGCTATACCGTACGGCCGGTATCCAACGGCTCCGCTCCGTTAGTCCTGTCCATGTCCAGTTTACATCTTCGTGTGATCACCATGGCACACGGTGTCAGAACCCAGTATATGTTCAGTGTTGCTTAGTTTTTTGACGAGACAATTTTCTAAGGGGAACCGTGGTAATTGCCGGATGAGAGCCAGGCTCAATCGACTGAATCGCCCCCTAAAAAGGGCGTGCGGTCGACCTGGTGCTTGTGGTGGTTTGTGGACGGGTCTACGCGTTGCCTGTCTGTTCGACTTACGTGTCTGTTATGTGTAAGTTCTATGTTTTGTTCGATTTGTGAAGGAAGACTAAAGTCGCCGAAACGTTCGTGTCGCAACAAGAACGTCAAAACAAGACCTTACAACAGAACAATGAATGCTGCATTATTACGAATAATTTAGTTTAGTTGTCAAAACGTTTAATTATGCTTATGTTGTATTTATTTATCGTTTAGTAGTGTGTTCTATCGAAAATATAAACCATATCCCTCACAATAATTATAATGATTAATAAAGTATGTGAAATAACGTTAAAATCAATCTACCCACCATAAAAACACCAATGTATAAACGTCGACGTAATTGATGCAAAAGATTTAATATTCGCAACTGGCGATGGCAAAACATTCGAAATGACCTTGTGATTGATGCTCCCGCAATACGTCTGCTATCAATCACGTAACTATGACATCACCATGCGGGCGTCATTCCTGCATTGAGCAAGCGTTAATATTTTTTGTAGTGGTGAGTGGCGCCTCTGTTGGTGAATGTAGTATAACCCATGTATATCCACGCAGCCTGTGCTGTAAATTGGAGACCGTCCTGTGATGGGGCATTATTGTAAAACTAGTGAGCAGTCATTTTTGGTATTAGAAACTGTTTTTGAGATGACGACTCACTGTAAAATTACCATTAGTGAGAAAAACTAGTACTTAAAAATGGTGTACGTTAGTAATCCTTTGATGCGAGAGCAATGCTTTGAAAACATCCGTGCGATGCCTAAATCCGCCCAAGCTTGGTAGTCATTAGCTCTGGTAGAAGAAGGCATTTCAAACGGTACATACGTTTTAGTCGTAAAGACATCGTGACTGCCTCCGTCTTGCTGTGGCCTTCCCTTCCATGTACCGCCCAGTTTGTCACCTTCCTGGAATATATTTCCCTTTATCTGACGCCACACAGAAGCGACTTACTTCAGTTCTTATTTAGTTCTTCTGTGTAGGACTTAGGGCCTGTAGCTGTATTCCGTCTAGTCTAGCATTCCATTTAGCTTGTCCATACACATAAGGACGTTCTCATCCCGATCTTGCATTCTTCGATTCAGTTCGTTGATATGCTCTAAGTTGCCAGCCATGTATGTACGATTTGCCACCCAGTAATTGTCTTGCAACACATGGATATGCTGCAATTCCTTACGCAACAACATAAATTCTTGAAGCTCATTGCTCAGGTCAAACATTCTTGACAGGACCTGGCCCCGTGAAAGTCAGCGAACCTCTGTATGAAGGTGGTTTGCTCTCATCTCCTCACAAAGTACGGAGAAAAGGCAATACTTCAGAGGCCTTGATTTGATGAAGTTGACGATTTTCATAGCTTCTGCTTACGTTTTATTTAATTACCTGAATTGCCGCGGCACACTTGGAAAGTTGTCGCGGTACACCTGTGTGCAACAACACACCGATTGAGAAGCGAGAGAGTTGTTAACTAGATTTAACAAGATTGCGGTCCAGAGCTATAAGCTCCATACGACATGCGGACAAGGAAGCCTTTGGCTTATCGAGAGTCCTAAGAATTTCCAACTATGTATAACCCGCCCTCGCCAGATAGCTGTCAATTTTATTTTTGAACATATTCATACTGCTAGCATTAACACAATCATCAAATAATTTGTTCCTGTCATTTATTGTTCTCTGAGAGAATGAGTACTTTCTCAAATCCAGCCTACACTGTTCCTTGACTACTGCTGCATGGTGTCCTCTGATTATACTGCCTTCTTTCAATTTGAAGAAAATATTTCTATCAATATCCTCACAACCATTCAATATCTTAAAAACTTTATATTTTGTCAACTCTTAGTCTCCTAGTCTCTGGTGTTGTCAACTCAATTCTAATAGGCGTCTTTCATAACCAAGATCTTTCACTTCAGAAATCAGCTTAGTTGTTCTTCGTTGCACTCTTTCTAGCTTTTCTATGTCCTTATGAGTTATGTGGTTATGAGGTTCGAATCAGTCAGTGTGATCCTCCCGAGAGGTTCGTTGGCTCGGCTACGACCTCCATATAGCTATGTACGCCTCGCATGCCCACTTACGGTCTTTTGAGTGTTTCGTACCGGACGGGTTGTTGCCTTGCGGTGCTGGTAGAAGGTGCCTCGTACTCGTTCACGCGCTGGTCGTCAACGGCTTGGGTCCCGTGCCGCTGTGGACCGGTCGGCTCGCATTGGCTCGGCCGCTCGACGGCGGGAGATGCCGAGGAGTTGGTTGGCACAAGACCCGCTCTTATCTTCATGGTGGTCTTCAACGTATCAGGCGTAGTCGTCTTGAATTTGAAGAGGCCTTCACCGCTGGCAGCGCGCCGACCCACCTCGACGGCAAACAGGTCCTGGCTGCACCCGTATCGGCGGATGACACTGCAATTACACGATAACACTCAACATGGAAAATTCATCAGTCCTGGAACGAGTGGATTCATGTTGTTCTAAACGCTAATGCAGGATTGTATACTTTGTATAAACGGTAAGTTCTATGGCGCAGTGTTCAGTCCTTAGTATATCTTAGCTTACAGCTTATAGCTTAGCGACTAATTCTCTTGCAGATCTGTTCATTCAAATACCAGCATTCAGCAACGACGCTGAAATCACCGCAAGAATCTCTCAATTGAGAGTCCGATGCTCTGACCATATATTTACTGTAAATTGTAAACCTTTGTGATCTGGTGAAAACATGCCGTGTAGTTTAAACAACCTGTCTTGAACAAGTTTATATAATCAAATATGTGATTGTGATGACGACTAAATTAACAGTGACGTTTATTTGACGGCGACTTAAATACCGCGACGGACATTGACGATAGACCCGTGTCTTACTTGTAAGGCCAGAGTTGCAGAACTGCTTCTGAAGTTGGGTCTTCCAGTTTTATGCAGGCGGTGTCAAAGTAAAGTTGATATTTCCCTGTGTTAAGTTTGCAGCGTCTCGACGCCTCTGTTTCCTCGACTTCCACCATAAAAATCCATTCTAAAACACGATTAGCAAGCAGTCACTTATATATCATACTGGTGACTATAGTTGTTATTTAATCAGGCAATATTAGCAAAGCTGAACAGGTAAGGTAGCCAATAAGCGACGTCTCGTGAAATGTTCAAATTGTGATTAAATGGACATTGGATGCCGTAACCATTGTATTTTAGCCATAATATGTCATTGTGGATGGCCGCTGTAGTCAATCTCTATTAAGTCGATGTTCGTGGCTAAACACATGTGTTTTTCGGGCAAGGCATTCGGTGGTGATAGCTTGTGTGAATTTTAAGCCAACCATCTTTACTCAGAAGATTTTATATACAGCATCTTCGCGCAACTAATGTGTGGTATTTAACGTACCATTAATTGCTATTGTGGTGTGTATGTATGCGTGCGTGCGTGCGTGCGGGCGGGCGTGCGGGCGGGCGTGCGCGTGTGTGAATATATTGCTTGTGAGAAGGAGAAGGGTCCTGATCCAACCTTGTGATGTCTGCGCCGTCGAAGTCGTTGAGATGTTCTCATAGCAGATTCGTTGCACTGCTGGTGTCTGCGTGACATCAGTTTGTCCTCGAGCCAGTGTACGATCATCGACTACCAGCGTAAAAGGTAAATGTAAGTTGCTACAACACGCAGTATCCAATCTTTTAGACTGTTCAGAGGGCTTTATACTTTGTTCACTGTTAGACCTGTTCAACGGAACACCATCTCTTCTATGGGAAGTATTTTGCCACGACGCCACACTTTTACTAAAAGCGTTTACTGTGGCGTTGCGTGGGGCTAGAATACTCAGGAAAGACAAACGACAACTTCTAGTTGAACATGATATTATGCATTTGCCAGCATACTACAGAACAATATCCCGGCTCCAAACAGACGGAAAAGTCAGCACGTTAACCGGATAGCCGGAAATGGGAATTCACTCTATCTCCCTTTTGTTTTACTTCAAAGAGTCATTGTTCTCACACTGTCTCTGAAACTGTTTAACGATTATTTTGTGCAACATTTCCCTGAGTGCTGTTGCACTCTCCTGGCCAGTGGGTGTTATGCCCATTGATCTGGCAGGTGCTGAGACAACGCACAGTCTATTTCTTTAAATAGTCTTTCATCCATGCTGGTTCCACCCTGGCACGCACTGGGCGCGCGGACGGCACTGCAAGCGTGTCATGAATCACCGGTATGTCTGGCTTCGCTCCCTCCGTCTGCACATCGTCCTCATCCCCGATATCTGTGTCGATGACAACAGGCGCCACTGCACGTTCCTCGTTCATCTCCGGGCTGCTATTCAGCTTCTTCATATGTGCAATGTTTCTCATCTTTCGTTGCTCGTCTCCTCTCTGGATAGTCACGGCATTGCCTTCACGGTTCACGACGTCATACGGTTCTGCCTCGTACGGTGTGCTTGGCTTGTTCTGCTTGTTTTGCCTGAGAATCACTCGGTCGCCAACCTCGATGTCGCTGACTTCAGTACCTCTCTTCTTGTCTGCATACTCTTTCTCGTGTCTTTTTCTCCTCGCATCTCTTTCTCGAATTTGCAAAACGATTACGTTACGAGCTTTGTTAACACATGCATGTAGACTCCTTTACTTTATTCTTTTTATTTCATTACTCCTTTGCTATTCAGTTCCAAACCGCGAACAATTATGTTTTATGATTATATAAATAATATTGTGTTCACGTCTAGCAAAACAGTTTACTAACACAATTATATTAAATCTGCACTTGCAAGTTGGAGTTATAACTATTTGTATTTAAATGTAGAAATGTGTTAATGTTTCTCGGTCAACCAGAAACTGTCTTAGACACTATGTGACGTCCACCACACAACACGAGTCACGCTGAGATACAGACCAATATGATACACATGCGGTCGCAGTTGGATGTATGGGAGTCTGAAGTGTTGACATTTCGAGAGCCGAAATAGGGTGCAATTGGAGGTTTATAGGAGCCACGGTCAACAATGTAGCTGGAGGTATTTTGGGAGCTTCAATGAGGGGTGAAGTTAGGTTTTGTTTTGGTTTTATGAGCCTGCAGTCGCATGTCAAAAACGCACCAATTCAACCACGCTGCGGACGTGTATCAATGTAAGTAGACCTACAGTAATACCATAGAATAAACGGTTGTTATTTGTAAAATGTAAAATATGTGTAAGATATACTGTACCACTCAACGCTTTAAGATCGGCAGCGATGTTCTCGTAGCATACGCGTTGCACCCCAGAAGTCTTTGTACTATTGGCTTCAGTTGTGTCTTCTGTGTGTCTTTGCTCGGAAACCAGCGCAGTGCTGTCAGTAACTAAAACAGAACGAGTGGTTGCATGTTCACATTCTTCGAAGTTCTTGGAGTACATGGTTTAATAACATTGGGTTTGTGGTGTAATGTCTTTGGTGATTTGAGAGGGAGCCTGACATAATCTTTACTTCCGATATTAATGATATACTAATTACATGTTTGATTTACATTGAGCGTAACAAGTTAGGCCTACTTCTGATATTGATGATGTATTAATTACAAGTTTGACAGACACAATGTATAAAACCTCAAGCTGATTTTCACCAGCCTATTTTCATGTGTAGCCCATCTGCTCAGTGTTTGCCAGGAGGTCCCTCGGCTAAGTGTTCTTCGGCCGGCTTCTTTATCTCTTGCCATGGGGATTCCATGTTAACGCTTGTCTGATGATGCTTAACGCTGGTTTCCGGAGTGTGTGGCCAATCCATCCCCATCTTCTTCTTCTGATCTCATCCTCGGAGGCAGTTGGTGTGTATTCCTCCACAAGTCACCGTTGCTGATCGTGTCTGGCCAGTGGACCTGGACGATTTTTCTAAGGCAGTAGTTGGTGAAGGTTTTGCACTCTGTTGATCGTGGTGTTCGTTGTCCTTGACGTCTCGCCTCCATACAGTAGGACTAACTTGACATTGGAGTTAAACAGCCGGATCTTCGTGTGTAATGACAACACTTTGGAGCTTCAGGTGTACTTGAGCTGTAGAAATGCTCTTCTCGCCTTGCCAATCCTTGCTCTTACATCTGCGTCTTTTTTTCGATGACACGGTCCAGGTAGGTGAATGCCTCTACCTCTTCAAGTGCACTCCTCTCTAGCGTGACTGGGACAGTGCTGGCTGTATTAACAATCCAATCAATGAACAGGAGAAAGAGGAACGGGGACAGCAGGCAGCCTTGTCTATTTCTATTCTTCACTTCAAAACGACTCATGTGCTGTCCTCCATTACTCTGCAGCCCGTTTATTCACAGCTGCTCTTGATCAGGATTACCAGTTTGGTTGGCACTCCATAATGTCATAGTACTGGATATATCTAAAAGAACACATTTGCATGGAAATTAACTATCCTGAAGAATGTTCAGCAAAACGATATATCTTATATTCTGAGGTGCCAAGCTATTTTATGAACAATTCGGTTATCTATTTCTTCCCCAGTGTGCATGACACCTACTACAGAACGAAACAGGTCTGTCTTGCAACATGTAGCCAATGTGTTCTACCAACCTGGCGGTGATTGAGACACGACCGACATCTTCTTGCCCGTCGGGACATTCTCGTAGCAGACCCGCTGCGCTGCTGGTTTGATCGTACTCGTGGCGGTTGTGGTGTGGACTATGTTCTTCTGGTCACAAGTCATAGACATGTACAGGTCTTCGACTTTGCCATGCTCTGTGTTCTGCAACGCTTGCACAGCGTCCTGCACTTCGGCATTCAACTTGACGGCCATCGGAGTCTTGAAGCTGAAGAGGCCCTCACCACTGGCACAGCGACGGCCGGCCTCAAATGAGAACACGGACGGGCTGCACGTGTACGTACGTATGAACCTGCAAATACACAGTCCATAGATAAGTTATTATCAAAGAGTGACACATTCAATTTGATACAAAGGCTTTACGTGAATTCGACTTGCCACCCTTATATTAATTTGTAATTTTAATGTGTCTATAGGACCTATATGTTTTCTGTAAGGTTCGTTTCCCCCTAAGAGAAACAGAAATTTGCAAGTAGGTTGGCTACATGGCGTTGGTAACTTATTACAATATCATGTTCTGTGGTGTGTTGCGTCTTGCAAGTAGGTAGGCTACATGATGTTGGTAACTTATTACAATATCATGTTCTGTGGTGTGTTGCGTCTTGCAAGTAGGTAGGCTACATGGCGTTGGTAACTTATTACAATATCATGTTCTGTGGTGTGTTGCGTCTTGCAAGTAGGTAGGCTACATGGCGTTGGTAACTTATTACAATATCATGTTCTGTGGTGTGTTGCGTCTTGCAAGTAGGTAGGCTACATGGCGTTGGTAACTTATTACAATATCATGTTCTGTGGTGTGTTGCGTCTTGCAAGTAGGTAGGCTACAAGGCGTTGGTAACTTATTACAATATCATGTTCTTTGGTGTGTTGCGTCTTGCAAGTAGGTAGGCTACATGACGTTGGTAACTTATTACAATATCATGTGCTGCGGTGTGTTGCGTCTTGCAAGTAGGTAGGCTACATGGCGTTGGTAACTTATTACAATATCATGTTCTGTGATGTGTTGCGTCTTGCAAGTAGGTAGGCTACAAGGCGTTGGTAACTTATTACAATATCATGTTCTTTGGTGTGTTGCGTCTTGCAAGTAGGTAGGCTACATGACGTTGGTAACTTATTACAATATCATGTTCTGTGGTGTGTTGCGTCTTGCAAGTAGGTAGGCTACATGACGTTGGTAACTTATTGCAATATCATGTTCTGTGGTGTGTTGCGTCTTGCAAGTAGGTAGGCTACAAGGCGTTGGTAACTTATTACAATATCATGTTCTGTGGTGTGTTGCGTCTTGCAAGTAGGTAGGCTACATGACGTTGGTAACTTATTACAATATCATGTTCTGTGGTGTGTTGCGTCTTGCAAGTAGGTAGGCTACATGACGTTGGTAACTTATTACAATATCATGTTCTGTGGTGTGTTGCGTCTTGCAAGTAGGTAGGCTACATGACGTTGGTAACTTATTACAATATCATGTTCTGTGGTGTGTTGCGTCTTGCAAGTAGGTAGGCTACATGACGTTGGTAACTTATTACAATATCATGTTCTGTGGTGTGTTGCGTCTTGCAAGTAGGTAGGCTACATGACGTTGGTAACTTATTACAATATCATGTTCTGTGGTGTGTTGCGTCTTGCAAGTAGGTAGGCTACATGGCGTTGGTAACTTATTACAATATCATGTTCTGCGGTGTGTTGCGTCTTGCAAGTAGGTAGGCTACATGGCGTTGGTAACTTATTACAATATCATGTTCTGTGGTGTGTTGCGTCTTGCAAGTAGGTAGGCTACATGGCGTTGGTAACTTATTACAATATCATGTTCTGTGGTGTGTTGCGTCTTGCAAGTAGGTAGGCTACATGACGTTGGTAACTTATTACAATATCATGTTCTGCGGTGTGTTGCGTCTTGCAAGTAGGTAGGCTACATGGCGTTGGTAACTTATTACAATATCATGTTCTGTGGTGTGTTGCGTCTTGCAAGTAGGTAGGCTACATGGCGTTGGTAACTTATTACAATATCATGTGCTGCGGTGTGTTGCGTCTTGCAAGTAGGTAGGCTACAAGGCGTTGGTAACTTATTACAATATCATGTTCTGTGGTGTGTTGCGTCTTGCAATTAGGTAGGCTACAAGGCGTTGGTAACTTATTACAATATCATGTTCTGTGGTGAGTTGCGTCTTGCAAGTAGGTAGGCTACATGGCGTTGGTAACTTATTACAATATCATGTTCTTTGGTGTGTTGCGTCTTGCAATTAGGTAGGCTACAAGGCGTTGGTAACTTATTACAATATCATGTTCTGTGGTGAGTTGCGTCTTGCAAGTAGGTAGGCTACATGGCGTTGGTAACTTATTACAATATCATGTTCTGTGGTGTGTTGCGTCTTGCAAGTAGGTAGGCTACATGACGTTGGTAACTTATTACAGTATCATGTTCTGTGGTGTGTTGCGTCTTGCAAGTAGGTAGGCTACATGGCGTTGGTAACTTATTACAATATCATGTTCTGTGGTGTGTTGCGTCTTGCAAGTAGGTAGGCTACATGGCGTTGGTAACTTATTACAATATCATGTGCTGCGGTGTGTTGCGTCTTGCAAGTAGGTAGGCTACATGGCGTTGGTAACTTATTACAATATCATGTTCTGTGGTGTGTTGCGTCTTGCAAGTAGGTAGGCTACAAGGCGTTGGTAACTTATTACAATATCATGTTCTGTGGTGTGTTGCGTCTTGCAAGTAGGTAGGCTACATGGCGTTGGTAACTTATTACAATATCATGTTCTGTGGTGTGTTGCGTCTTGCAAGTAGGTAGGCTACAAGGCGTTGGTAACTTATTACAATATCATGTTCTGTGGTGTGTTGCGTCTTGCAAGTAGGTAGGCTACATGACGCTGGTAACTTATTACAGTATCATGTTCTGTGATGTGTTGCGTCTTGCAAGTAGGTAGGCTACATGGCGTTGGTAACTTATTACAATATCATGTGCTGCGGTGTGTTGCGTCTTGCAAGTAGGTAGGCTACATGGCGTTGGTAACTTATTACAATATCATGTTCTGTGGTGTGTTGCGTCTTGCAAGTAGGTAGGCTACAAGGCGTTGGTAACTTATTACAATATCATGTTCTGTGGTGTGTTGCGTCTTGCAAGTAGGTAGGCTACATGGCGTTGGTAACTTATTACAATATCATGTGCTGCGGTGTGTTGCGTCTTGCAAGTAGGTAGGCTACATGGCGTTGGTAACTTATTACAATATCATGTTCTGTGGTGTGTTGCGTCTTGCAAGTAGGTAGGCTACATGACGTTGGTAACTTATTACAATATCATGTTCTGTGGTGTGTTGCGTCTTGCAAGTAGGTAGGCTACAAGGCGTTGGTAACTTATTACAATATCATGTTCTGTGGTGTGTTGCGTCTTGCAAGTAGGTAGGCTACAAGGCGTTGGTAACTTATTACAATATCATGTTCTGTGGTGTGTTGCGTCTTGCAAGTAGGTAGGCTACATGGCGTTGGTAACTTATTACAATATCATGTTCTGTGGTGTGTTGCGTCTTGCAAGTAGGTAGGCTACAAGGCGTTGGTAACTTATTACAATATCATGTTCTGTGGTGTGTTGCGTCTTGCAAGTAGGTAGGCTACAAGGCGTTGGTAACTTATTACAATATCATGTTCTGTGGTGTGTTGCGTCTTGCAAGTAGGTAGGCTAGATGAGGCTGGTAACTTATTACAGTATCATGTTCTGTGGTGTGTTGCGTCTTGCAAGTAGGTAGGCTACATGGCGTTGGTAACTTGTTACAGTATCATGTTCTGTGGTGTGTTGCGTCTTGCAAGTAGGTAGGCTACATGGCGTTGGTAACTTGTTACAGTATCATGTTCTGTGGTGTGTTGCGTCTTGCAAGTAGGTAGGCTACATGGCGTTGGTAACTTGTTACAGTATCATGTTCTGTGGTGTGTTGCGTCTTGCAAGTAGGTAGGCTACATGGCGTTGGTAACTTGTTACAGTATCATGTTCTGTGGTGTGTTGCGTCTTGCAAGTAGGTAGGCTACATGGCGTTGGTAACTTATTACAATATCATGTTCTGTGGTGTGTTGCGTCTTGCAAGTAGGTAGGCTACATGACGTTGGTAACTTATTACAGTATCATGTTCTGTGGTGAGTTGCGTCTTGCAAGTAGGTAGGCTACATGACGCTGGTAACTTATTACAATATCATGTTCTTTGGTGTGTTGCGTCTTGCTGTATGACGCCTAATGAACATAGTTGAACTACAAAGATGTGAAGAAGAGATGACGGTCACGCAACGTTACACACATTTATATTTCGTGTGTATGCACACAATCATGCATAATTAAGTTTGAAAAACTGCATATTTCTTTTATTTTTGTAGTTGATGTACTTAATTCAAATACTGATTAAACCCGCCATATTCTTTTTCAGCTATTCAGTGAAATTGTCCATTAGTTACGTCTTTTTTATTAATTTTGATTTGACAATAGCTTTCAAATACCGTGTTCTGAATAAGAATTCCAAGCTCAGCGCAACACACGAACAGCGGGTTTATGTCAGTTCTATGCATAAACTCGCCAGGGAAAGATCAAAGAAATATGCAGGCGAAGACGACACCTGTACTGCCACTGTTGTTTCATTTCTTTTGACTTTGAATCCATCAAGATCATGTCGAACCGACAGACGTGAAGAAGGTATTCGACATCTCCGAGACGACATCGTTTTGAAGCGTCCGTGGCCTCTATGTTCACCGGGACCGTCAGGCGAGATGCTAGAGAAATGTTACAAAACTCCAAAGTCAATAATTAAAATAAAATGAAAGGTTATAGTTTAGGCGCCGTCATATACACATGATGTAATAATTTAATAATAATAATTTTATTTGTTAGAACGCCTGGACAGCATCTCTTTGGCAATTCCCAGTACTGATAATTAATTAACTTACAGCCTTTATCCAAGGAACATTAAACACAGTACTGCAATTACCACCATTACATTCTCTGTATGTTAAACTCATCGGTATACCTTCTGACGACTAGCGACAGTAGAACACTGTATGAGAGCACAGCGCACGTACCAATGCCAAGTGGTTCATAGATGACATTTTGGCGAGGAACTTCGTTGGTCGTTTGCTCTTTTCGTTGATCGGACTCAAACTTCAGTGACATCATCGCCATCACCCATCCTTGCATTTCGCCAGGGGTTGGTGCAGAAAACACGAGAACCTTTGAACAAAATAATTTGCTTGATGGCGAGTAAAAGTAATCACACTTTTAAATAATATTTAACTGAAAAGAATGATAGCTGAAGTTGTGAATATGACAACAGCCATCTATTTGGCTAATTAATCTTCTGCGCCTTTCTTTGCCCAGACAAGTCGGATAATGTTTCTCACAACAACGTGTTATTCCTAAACACTAAGTGCATAACGATATCGAAGACAAGCGGGCTTTTTCTGTAGCTGCACCCACCATCTGGAACGACCTCCTAATTACTTTAAAATCATCTCAAACGACAACCATCCTCAGCAATCAAACTGAAGAAATATGCATTCCAAAATTAATTTGCACCTTAAATTCATTTGCACCTTAAAGCAATATAGAGTAAACGAACTTGCCCAAGATTTGACACCGCCGCACAGGATTCGAACACGGGTTATCTCAGTCGAGAGTCCGGAGCTCTTACCACTGCGCTACTGCGCTCCACGATGACTACATTTGCGCGTCTCTCTTTATTATTCTCGTAATGATTCCGATTGTTTGCGCTTTCCGGCTAGCGCTTTAGAAGTACATCATTATTATTATTGTTGTTGTTATTACTGAATTATATGTTTCCAACAGCAGCAAGCTAGCCTTGGTGCACGGAACAGTAGATGGTAGGCCACACGACACAGCGAACGTTACACCAAAACTTATACGCGGAAATAACGACAATACACTATAATAAACAATACACTTTGACATACCTTCTTTTTACATCGGATCTCACAAGAATGTTTGTATTCGGAACTCGCACCTGGCCTTTCTCTGTAACTTATATCAGCGATGTCGTCGAAGCAGTACGTATATTCTGCCCGTTGCTGGCATTTGAAGGTCGACTCAGTCGTGTAACATTCAAGTCGAGCTTTCTTGGTCGCAGTGAAGCCACGCAGGACGTAGAATCGCTTCTGCCATTTCTCAGCCTCGACATAGAATTTGTGTCCAGATTATTGATAAATATTTTCTGGGATCTCTGTCGTAGCTGCGAACTTGTCTATGTCAGCAACTATTTTCAAACTAGCAAAAACCTGTAATCACAGTTCTGTAGCCAGCTAGAACAATCTAACATCTAACTATACTAGGACTAGTGCATTAGCGAATGTGAGAGCATATGATATTAATATTTATATCCTGAACGCCCATGATATCAATATTATTTTTGAACACCCGTGGTATCTGAATATTTATGTTTGGAACACCCATGGTACGAATATTTCTATTACGAACATCCTTGATGTGAATATTTCTATGGTGAACATCCTTGATGTGAATATTTTATGTTGAACACCCTGAATTTGAGTACTCCATTTTGAGCATTCGTGATAAGAATATTGATATGAATATTTATTTTGAACACCCTGGATTTGAATTCTTCTATTTTGAGCATTCGTGAAAAGAATATTTATAATCTATCATGTGACTATTTGTATTTTGAATTTCCAAGATATTAAAATTTTATTTTTAACACCCCTCATATGAATATTTCTATTTTTAACACCCCTCGTGTGAATATTTCTACTTTGAAACCCCATGATATGATTATTTATATTTTTAGCATATATGATATGAATATTTCTATTGAGAACATCCTTCATATAAATATATCTATTTCGAACACCCATTACATTAATATGGTTTATTTTGAACATCCCTGACAGGAATATAAATAATTTATATATGCTGAACCCAGTGGCATTCCAGTCACATGAACGCACCTCACACGACCACGAACTTCCTTGGACCACAGGCCTGTGATCTACCATTGCGATGTATTTTAGTAAGTGCAAAGTACAACACAAGGAGACCCACACATGCATTACAGAATACATTATGTGAATCACGACTGTGGTTTCTAAGAATAAACATCAATCCTGTGTAGGTCACTGTTGACTCAGACTGGGATTTCACGTACCTTCCGAGTGCCGCTGACGAGCACATTTAGGTTGCCTTGCTTGACACACGTCTCCATAACACACTCCCAAGATAACTGTGTATGATCTATGTCATTCATGAGCTAGTTATTAGCGAACTGCCAGTCAAACACTTCATCGACTACACAAAAAGGTATGATCGTAGGAACTTCCTGGTTGCCTGATGAAGTTTACTATTTAAATATGAATCAGCCAAGTCGCCACGGTTGACTGCCTATATGGAGTTTGTCCTCGGTGGAGATGTTTGCCACCGTTGTGTTGTGAGTCGTGTGCAGTACCGTGACGAGATGTACCGCCGCGACATAAGGCACAGTTCGTAGGCGACAGAATGTTGGCACAAAGCAAGTGTACTAAGCATCAGGTGTTTCGGGGTGCATGAAACTAGGAACAGAATTGCACGCTGGACATTCCAGTATGATAGCTTAAGCTTCCCATAAACAATATTTATATATCATCAAACCAATTTAGACCTCGGACCATCTCAGACGGAGTTGGCCGCCAGTTTCAGAGGTCCGTTATATGTATATCAAACTGCGACTGTTTTAGTCTTAATAGGAGTCTCCCGTAGCCAAGTTGTACATTCACTATGGCACAATTGCTACTGTTACTGTTATACGATAATGTATAATATTATAATCATTATTATTATACCATATTGTACAATTGGATGAATAAATAACTATGTATGTATGTCTGTCTATGACATTTAAAAAGGTAAGTTCTTATATAGCGCAGTATCCAGTCCAGTGGACTGTTCAAAGCGCTCCACACTTTACTCCCTGGCAGACCTGTTCAATCAACACCATCTCGACTTCTCTGGAAAGCTTCCAGCCACGTTGCAATATCCGCCTCTGTCTACAGTCAGGTACTCACTCATACAATTGAGTGAACTGGAACAACGTAGAGTGAACGAACGTGCCCAAGGTTCGACACTGCAGCACAGGATTCGAACCCGGGTTCTCTCCGTCGAGAGTCGGAAGCTCTAGCCACTGCACCACGGCAACACACTTGATGATACCCCACATGTACCGTCACACTTATACATTTCGGTGCAGCTCTAATGTCAACGATTCTGCATATTTATGTGTTCGACTGCGGCATTTTACAATAGTCTATGTCAACGACAGAAAGACGTGAAAGTGAACAGGGAGAAAGGGGAGAGGGGAAGAAAGGGGAGGGGGAGAAAGGGGAGAGGGCGAGAAAGGGGAGAGGAGGAGAAAGAGGAGTGGGAAAAAAAGGGGATGGGGAAGAAAGGGGATGGGGAAGAAAGGGGAGAGAGGAAGAAAGGGGAGAGAGGAAGAAAGGGGAGAGAAGGAGAAAGGGGAGAGGGGGAAACAGGGAGAAAGCTGAGGGGGAAGAAAGTGGAGATAGGAAGAAAGGGGAGCGAAGGAGAAAGGGGAGAGAGGGAGAAAGGGGAGCGGGGGAGAAAGGGGAGAGGGAGAGAAAGGAGAGAGGGTGGGAAAGAGGAGTCGGGGAAAAATGGAGAGGGGAAGAAAGGGGAGAGAGGGAGAATGGGGTTGAAAGAGAAGAGAGTGAAAAGGAAGAGAGGGAGAAAGGGGAGAGGTGGGGGAACCGGAGGGGAAGAAAGGGGAGAGAGGAAGAAAGGGGAAAGGGAACGAAAAGGGAAAGAGGGAGAAAAGAAGAAAGGGGAGAGGAGGAGAGAGGGGAGAGAGTAAGAAAGGGGTGAGGGGATGAAAAGGGAGAGAGGGACAAAGGGAGAGAAGAAGAGACGGAGAAAGGGAGAGGGGGACAAAGGGGAGAGGGGAAGAAAGGAGGAGAGTGGAGGAAAGGGAGAGGGGGAGAAAGGGAGAGTGGAAGAAAAGGAGAGGGGGAGAAAGAGAGAAGAGAGGGAGAAAGGGGAGAGGGGAGAAAGGGGAGAGGGGGAGAAAAGGGAGATGTGGGGAGAAAAGGGAGAGATGGAGAAGGGGGAAGAAAGAGATGAGAGTGAAAGGGAAGAGAGGGAGAAAGGGGAGAGGTGGAGAAATCGGAGCGGGGAGAAAGGGTAGAGGGGAAGAAAGGGGGAGAGGGGAAGAAATGGGAAAGAGGGAGAAAGGAATAAGGGGAGAGGCGGAGACAGGGAGAGAGGAAGAAAGGGGTGAGGGGATGAAAAGGGAGAGAGGGAGAAAGTGGAGATAAGAAGAAAGAGGAGCGGGGGAGAAAGGGGAGAGGGGGCGAAAGGGGCGAATGGGACAAAGGGAGAGGGGAAGAAAGGGGAGAGAGGGCGAAAGGAGAGAGAGGGCGAAAGGAGAGAGAGTGAGAAAGGGGAGAGAGGGAGAAAGGGGAGAGAGGGAGAAAGGGGAGAGAGGGAGAAAGGGGAGAGGGGAAGAAAGGGGAATGGGGAAGAAAGTGGAGAGGGGAAGAAAGGGGAGAGATGGAGAAAGGGGAAGAGAGAGATGAGAGTGAAAGGGAAGAGAGGGAGAAAGGGGAGAGGTGGAGAAAGCGGAGGTGGATAAAGGGGAGAGGGGACGAAAGGGGAGAGAGGAAGAAAGGGGTGAGGGGATGAAAATGGAGAGAGGGAGAAAGGGGAGAGGGATGACATGGGAGAGTGGAAGAAAGGGGATGAAAGGGGAGAGGGGGAGAGTGGAAGAAAGGGGATAGGGGAAGAAAGGGGAGAGGGGAGAAAGGGGAGAGGGGGAGAAAGGGGAGAGGGGGAGATAGGGGAGAGGGGAGAAAGGGGGAGGGAAAAAGGGGAGAGTGGATGATAGGGGAGAAGGGGAGAAATTCGAGTGGAGAGAATAGAAGAAAGGGGAGAGGGGAAGAAAGGGGAGAGGGGGAGAAAGGGGAGAGGGGGCAGGGGAGAGGGGGAGGGGAGAAAGGGGAGAGGGGAGAAAGGGGGAGTAGGAAAAGGGGAGAGTGGATAATAGGGGAGAGGGGGAGAAATTCGAATGGGGAGAATAGAAGAAAGGGGAGAGGGGAAGAAAGGGAGAGGGGAAGAAAGGGGAGAGGGGGAGAAAGGGGAGAGGGGGCAATTATGAGAGTGGGAGAAAGGGGAGAGTGGAAGAAAGAGGAGAGGGGGAAAGAGAGGAGAGAGTGAGAAAGGGGAGAGGGGGAGAAAGGGGAGAGGGGAGAAAGGGGAGCGGGGGTGAAAGAGAGAAGAGAGGGGAGAAAGGGGAGAGGGGGAGAAAGGGAAAGGGGGAGAAAGGGGAGCGGTAAGAAATGGGAAAAAGGGAGAAAGGGGAGATAGGGATAAAGGGAGATTGGGAGAAAGGGGAGAGGGGGAAAGGGGAGAGGGGGGAATGGGGAGAGGGGGAGAAAGGGGAGAGAGGAAGAAAGGGGAGAGCGAAGAAAGGGGAGATGGGGAGAAAGGGGAGAGGTGAAGAACGGGGAGAGAGGGAGAAAGGGAGAGGGGAGAAAGGGGAGAAGGGGAGAGGGGAAAAGGCGAGAGCGGAGAAAGGAGAAGGGGAGAAAGGGGAGAGGTGATGAATGGGGAGAGAGGGAGAAAGGGGAGAGAAGAAGAAAGGGGCGAGGGGAGAAAGAGGAGAGGGGGAGAAAGTGAGAGGGAGAAAAGGGAGATGGGAGAAGGGGGAGAGGGGAGAAAGGGGAGAGGAGAAGAAAGGCGAGAGAGGAAGAAAGGGGAGAAGAGGAGAAATACAGGAGATAGAGACAGAAATTAAGTGAGGAGAGGGATGGTGGAGCCTCAGAGAATGAGTGAGTAAGTGAGTGAGACAGATAGTTATATATAGAAAAATTTGAACATTCATTGAACTTTAGTTGATAGAGGAAACAACCGATTTTGGAATTGAGGATGAATAATAACATAGTACGTAAATATTACTAAAAAAATATCAGAAATCTCTTCCGTATAGTCATCATGGCAATCACGTTGAATGGCCTTCAACCGAGACGTATACAATGTTGCGAGATCCAAATGTGTGAACAAAGATTGCACACCTACACACACACGCACGCACGCAATCACACGCACACACACACACACACAATTATCTCTCTGTCTCTGTTTATCTGTCTGTCTGTCTGTCTGTCTGCCTGCCTTTCTTTCTGTCTCTCTTACTCTCACGCACGCACGCACGCACGCACAATAACAAACACACACAATTCTCTATCGCTGTCT
>OZ023206.1:6035959-6148459 GCA_963995525.1 Escarpia spicata | reverse complement strand
TGTACACCTTTCGCCGCACTTCTGCCTATAAACATACACGTCATTATATCCATTCCACCAAGCCACCCGTGAACTTTATCTCAACCCCTTTTTCTGGTGTCCCGCCACGCGAATTGTGTCTTTTCCAAACTAATATTCAGACATGCTTCTAGAATACCTCGTTGCAGTCTTGTAGCTATTCTCTTGTAGTTCATGTACGGTCTCCGCTAATACAACTACATTGACAGATATATCCAAAACCCGCGCGAGCCAACTAGGCCTAGCAGCTGCATGCCTAACATACGATTATCGGGCTCCAGGCCCGCGGACCTCCAGTTATGTGAGGGGACAAAACAACCTAAAAACCTTTAGAATTTAGTTATTATATTTCGAATAGCAAATGCAACAAATGTATGATTATAGAACATTGTTTTATTTGCTATGAGCGCACACCCGTCGACAATCGCACCCCCTCGTTCCACACCCGGCGCTGTGTCGTATCAGATGCGACCATGTCAGATACTTCGTTCAGAGTCAGGGGTTTTCGCACGTGAACTGTAAAAATATAACTTATGTATTAGTCTTGTGTAAAGCGCTATGAGCGTCATGGATATGGCGCTATATAAAATAAACACTATTATGATTATTATTGAATGTGAAAGGGTATGACGTTTAGTCGTCAACTAGTTGCACACAAATGCAACAACAGCGTTGACAGGAAAGAGATTACGTGTCTGATGGAACTATCTCCGTCTGCTTAAACAATGTTGCATCTCACGCCAAACATGTCTAATGCTCACAGTGCAGGCATTCTAGAGTTAAACAATGTTGCATCTCACGCCAAACATGTATAATGCTCACAGTGCAGGCATTCTAGAGTTAAACAATGTTGCATCTCACGCCAAACATGTCTAATGCTCACAGTGCAGGCATTCTAGAGTTAAACAATGTTGCATCTCACGCCAAACATGTCTAATGCTCACTGTGTAGGCATTCCAGAGTTAAACAATGTTGCATCTCACGCCAAACATGTATAATGCTCACAGTGCAGGCATTCTAGAGATAAACAATGTTGCATCTCACGCCAAACATGTCTAATGCTCACAGTGCAGGCATTCCAGAGTTAAACAATGTTGCATCTCACGCCAAACATGTCTAATGCTCACAGTGCAGGCATTCCAGAGTTAAACAATGTTGCATCTCACGCCAAACATGTCTAATGCTCACAGTGCATAACTTACCAATAAACAGTTTTGAACTTGTCTTTAAAATAGGAAGTGGTTTCTTTTGAGTGGAAAGATGTAAACATAAACGCCTAAGCAAATGTGATTTAGTTTTATGTCATGCACCGAATGGAATTACTGCGAACTAACCATTTGCAACTACAATCAAAATATTAGTGGTTTACTCAAAATGCGATCTCAAAATGGAAGATTCCAAAGAAACATCCGATATCCAACATCTACAGGTCGGGATTTGCTGTCACTTTTCGCCCGACCAAACCAGACCACACCAGACTCCGTCCGACTGCAGTGTACCCACTACACCGACTGACACCGATTGCGCTACACTCGAAGCAGGTATGACGTCATAATCACGTAAACGTGGTAACTTTCGACTCCGTCGGAACAGTATGACGTAGTCGAAAGTGTTCTTGTTTACGCGATTGTGACGTCACGCCGGCTTCGAGTATTGCGCAATGGGTGTCAGTGGGTGTAGTGGATATATTGCAGTCAGAGGGAGTCTTGTTTGGTCTGGTCTGGTCTGGTCTGATTTGGTCAGGCGAAAAGTGCCAGTGTATCCCGGCCTTTAACTCATGACACGGAGTCTTGACCAATAAACGCCGCCAAGCTGTGACGCCGGTTATGACGCTCCAGGTTCCACGTTTTGCTCGAATACGCCACCTCATATATTAGTTTCTCGTATTCGATTCAAAAGCCGAGTTACACCTTTATATGTACAAACAATGATTATAATACAAAACCGTGCAACACGTGTGTGTAATCCGTTTACACGTTCTAGCGACAATGCAATTTTGGCGATTATTTACGTCGTATACTACCTGGTCTGCTCTACCGGCCATGGGTATAGACATTTTACAATATACATAAAACAACTGGCATAACTGAAAGTGAAAAATCCCCTGAAAACATATTAAAAATGCTAACAAATGTTTAGCCAAAATAGTTCGGTTATTGAGCGTCGTATACTAGACAAGTATTCCCAGTTCGGTGACCGGCGAACTGGGAAGTGTAGGCATTCGTGACGTCAGGATTTGGTAAAATGACGTTGTTTATACAACTTATTCTCTGTGTCTTCAACACGGTTATTCAAGTAAACTATTGGCAAAACATTCTGACTGTATTTGTAAATAGGGCCTAATTAGTTTCATTAACTCTTTTAGATGCATTTGCAAAAAATTGCATTTTGTATCCCTTTAGCCACTATACAGACTTGGAGATTAAGAGGAAATCACACAGAAATGGCTAAATACTGAATGGTTATGAAAATATTGATAGACGTTATTTGTTCAGACAAGAACGATAAAGGAAATTTAGGACACGACGTAATATTAGCGTAGCGTAGACCTACACAGCAGAATGTTTTCATAGCTTAGAGGCAAGGACTTTACGTGGGGAGAGAAGTGTTCAAGATGTCTAACAATGAACTACGGATGAATGGAACATATTATTATGCTGATTATGTATATATTAACTGCGTGAATATATTAAAGACAACACTGCCAGTGACGTCACAAGGGCAGGTCACATGTCCATAAACAATTTGGATTCTTGATAAGTCGAAGGCTTCCACGTCCACCTGCCATCTGGGTTTCATGTTTTGTTTTCGTATGGAAATCTTGTTAGGCCTATATCTCGTTAACTCAATCAAAACGAACACCGCACCGCATGTGAACATAGGGACTATATCAGTGACACGTGAACCGTACAACATGAAACAACTTACTACATCCACTTCACACAAACCTGCCCCCAGTCTGATCGAGGTCTCCTCACCTGGAAGGCGCCTATCAGTGAGCCCGGCGCACACAGACCGTTGCCGTTGACGAAGGCTTGCAGGTTGAACCGTCCGAGCCGAGGCGGCTGTGTGTGGCCGGCCATCTGCCGTCCGCGGGTCGTACTCTGCCGGAAGAGGAACAGTTGGTAGCGGTGCGGTCCTGATCCACGAGGTGGAGTCGGGGGGCTGTATGCTGAAATAGTCCGTGTGTCATGTTGACCCACACTTTCACCATGTGACCTGTCGCAGCAGCGTCGATATTTAGTCGCCAAATTGTAAAATTGAGTTTTTACCTTTTTTGGATTCCGCAGATCATGAGCTTCAGTAGTTTGTTTGTATGTTGACGGAATAATTCGCGTGCGCGCACACACCACCATCACCACACCACACACGCACGCACGCACGCACGCACGCACTATTGTTTTATTGCTTTTTGGTAGGATTACTTACCCTGCAAAATCATCTTTCAATGTCCAGTTTATTTTCATCGACAAGCAAAACAAAACTACAAAAATACAAAACTAATAAAATACAGACATTTATGAACCTATAGATTAAAAAAACAATGGACAATGTGAATAAAATGACCTCGTTTCTCAGAATGTTTCTTTTAAAAGTTCGCTTCAATTTTAGGAAGGGCTAAAAGTATATGTTTATATATTTTTTTATTTAACTAATACATAGCTCAGTCCGATTATGTTACGCGGGGTGACGTAATATGTTATAATGTCAATCTACTCACGTGTAAGTGTTAGACCTGAACCAGTAGCGATATTGCCCGTCTGTAAATCTCGCACCTACGAGAATACACGATTGTGCTATGAAACAGTCGAGGTAGCCAGGTAGCTAACCACTCATTGATAAGTGTCGTTTTAGAAACAAATACTGTTAGTAGTTTGTTCGAGGTCTTGCATAAATAAATTGACGTGCACTAAATTGGTCGACGAAAATATAGGGGTGACTGTGCCTGCCCACTCTCCCGTGGAATCCGGGAGTCTCCCGGATTTTTGGTGTATCTCCCGGTGTCCCGGAATACAGGCAAATCTCCTGTATTTTCTCTGAAAATATCCAACAGCAGCCCCTCCCCCATCTTCCGATGTTATGAGTCGAACCGAGACAGCGGAGGAGAAGCTGAAGTTACGGCGGCGGTGACACATTATCAACAGCCCCTCTCCCCCGCCCTGTCTTCCGATGTCAAGATCAGAGGCACTGGAAGCGTGCAGATCCGGTGAGAATCTCCCGGAATTAAAAATTTGGTAGGTATAGGTAACTATTGAGAATAGTTTTACTGTTGTGATTGTTGTGTTAATACTATTACTACTTTATACCCTGCTGATGCTTACTGGCAGAACCCTGAGCTTGTTTGCTATAATAATTGAACAGGAATTAATGTAGTTGGTAACGGTCATTTAATAATTGTAACCGACAGGAACAAACCAAATACATCATTCGATGAGATAAAGCTTAAGCGCTTAAACAACTGATACTATCATCGAGGTACTACAAACAATTATTAAATGACAAATCAGATTAGCAAAGGTGGGGTGGTAATTTTCCCCCACCCCATATCAAACAATAATGTGTTTATACATATTCAGCACAGGTACAATATTGGACGTGCTAAACACAACTATCCTATGGTGGGTTGAAATAAATCTTCCTTTGTGTTGAAACGGCAAAAACGTTCGCTGCTATCATATTCCAACACAAAGGGACAGTCCACACCAGCCTCGTTTTGATCCTGGGTGCTTACGTAATTCGAAACGTTGGTAGATTATTTTGACATACGTAAAAATATTCATATAATAGTATTGTGTTAATACTATTACTACTATAATAGTATTGTGTTAATACTATTACTACTGTAATAGTATTGTGTTAATACTACTACTACTACTACTACAATAGTATTGTGTTAATAATATTACTACTACAATAGTATTGTGTTAATACTATTACTACTATAATAGTATTGTGATAGAATTGTGGAACTGAACACCAAGAAAAATCAGTTGGAAACCAAGACTTATGCCTTACGAGAGACGTCGTCCCGTGGCTGTTGAGGTTGTTGCTTCGTAAAATGGTTTGTCTGTAGATGCCGTTCAGATGGTCGACGATCTTTAAATAATCGGTTGGCAAGTAAGTGAATTTATAAAATCACATTGAACAAACATGTTTGCGAATATTGTTTTCTGTATGGCACATGTAGCTAATATATTCGCCAACTATCGTTACTATCGATAATTTAATTAGGTATTTTTACGATAACTATCGTTAGAGAAAGGCTAACTATCTAACTAAGGCTAACTAAGGCTAGCTAAGCGTTACCGTGATGTCCGCGAAGATGCCGTGGTTCCAATAGCGGTTCGTTGGATTGTTCCTGCTCGGGGCGTCCGGGTCGACGATAACAAGCACGAAAAGGGCGTCCTGCCAACACAGACGTCATCGGGTCTACAGCCACATCTTAGAGCGTCATCAACACCTTTAACAAGATTTAACAAGATTGCCACCCAGAGAATTAACTCTAGGTGGCAGGTGGACAAGGAAGCCCTTTGGCTTATCGAGAGTCCGACCCTTTTATCTATGTGTATCCCGCCCGTCTGAGGTATGTGTCGATTTTATTTTTAAACATATTCACGCTACTAGCACCCACACAATCAGCAGGTAATCTGTTCCATTCATTTACAGTTCTTTGTGAAAAAGAAAACTTTCTTATATCCAATTTACTCTGCTCCTTTGCTAAAGCAAGTTCATGTCCTCTAGTCCTTCTATCTTTCTTAACTGTGAAAAACATATTTCTATCAATATTTTCATAACCCTTCAATATTTTAAACACTTCTATCTCATCTCCTCTCAATCTCCTGGTCTCTAGTGTTGTTAAACCGCATTTTTTTAGGCGTATTTCGTAACTAAGATCCCTCAGATTTGGTATCATTTTAGTTGCTCTCCTCTGCATTCTTTCTAGCATATCTATGTCCTTCCTGCGATTTGGCCTCCATGCTTGAATACAATATTCTAAATGAGGCCTAACTATTGTTTTGTACAGCGGTATTATTAGCTCTTTTTCCTTATACGTTATGTTTCGCCTAATTAATCCAAGGATTTGATTTCCCTTTGAAGCTGCAATTCCGCACTGCTCTGAAATCTTCATATCAGCACTAATGGCTAACCCTAAGTCCTTTTATTTTACAGTAGTACTTAGTACAGTACCCCCCATTGTATATTCTACTTCTTCGTTCCCATGTCCTGTGTGGAGGCATTTACATTTCCCAAAATTGAACAGCATTTGCCACTTTTCAGACCATTTGATCAACCTGTCAAGATCATCTTGTAAATGCTGTCTATCTCCATCACTTTTAATCCTTCTAAACACTTTTGTATCATCCGCAAATTTCAACACCTTGCTTGTTATTTCATCATCCAAATCGTTGATATATATTAAGAATAATATAGGACCTAATACTGATCCCTGTGGTACCCCACTCAATACCGATTTCCAGTTTGAAGCATCCCCATCAACTACTACACGTTGTCTTCTGACAATCAGCCATTGTTCTATCCAGTTTATTATACCATTTCCTATGCCATGGGCCTTTAGTTTAAGCAGTAATCTTTGATGTGGTACTTTGTCAAAAGCTTTTTGAAAATCTAAGTAGACGATATCTACTGGTGATCCCTCATTTACCCACTTAGTGATGTCTTCCAAAAAACATAACATATTTGTTAAGCATGACCTCCCTTTAAAAAAACCATGTTGAGATGGGTTTATCAAGTTTTGTTTAACAAGAAAATCCACCATGTGATCTTTAATTAGTCTTTCTAATAATTTACAAATCACTGATGTTAAACTCACTGGTCTATAGTTCTCTGACTTGTTTCTCGAACCTTTTTTGAATAACGGTATAATGTTTGCTTCTTTCCATTCTAAAGGAACCACTCCCTCTTCTAATGACAAGTTGAAAACTGTTGCAAGTGGTATGCTAATTTGTTCTACAATTTCCAATAGTAGTTTGGGTGGAATACCATCCACTCCAGGTGATTTATTATCCTTCATAGCCCTTATTTTCTTAGCTACCATTTCCGGGGTTACAATTAATTGTCCTAAATAGTCTGAACCTGCCCCCTTGAACTTAGCCTCTGGTATTGGCAGTGAACTAATATCTTCCCTGGTAAACACTGAACTAAAGTACTCATCCAGGTCTTCAGCCATTAAAAATCCCTCTGATATTATATTTCCAGCACTATCTTCTAGAGGACCGACCTTATCTTGAACTTTCTGTTTGCTTCGAACATACGCATAAAAACTCTTGCTGTCATGTTTTATATTACTAGCTAATTGTTATTCATAGCTTCTCTTTGAATTTCTAATTTCAGCTGTAGCTTGGTTAAGTGCTTCTTTATAACTGTTGTAGTCTTCATCATTTCCAGTACATCTACATGACTTCCACATCATTTGTTTATACTTAATTTTTCTAATGGCTTCTTTCGATAAGTGTTTCTTTTTGGACCGTTTTCCTTGTTTTTTGAAGGGTACAAAATTTTAAATTATCGACTATGCACTTAATTTCACTCTTTAATATATTCCAGCATTATGTTGCCGTCTTATTTTTCAGTGTCTTATTCCAGTCTATCTTTGCTAAATATTTCCTCATCTCCTTATACCTTCCTTTGTGGAAATTTTTCCTATACTGCTTTTTACTATTCCTTTCTGATTTTACTTTGATGGTAAAATGTATCTGGTTGTGATCGCTACTCCCCAGTGGCTCACATATCTTGACATTGTCAACTAATTCATTCTGTGAGGACAAAACTATGTCTAACACATTCTCACCCCTGGTTGGTTCTAGCACATGTTGAGAAAGGAATGTATCTTGAACTAACACTAACAACTTTTGGTCCTCTCTCCCCATACTCTGTAGAGATTTCCATTGTATATGCCCATGGTTAAAATCCCCCATAATAACACAGTCCCGTTTGCTTACTTCCCTTATAGCGTTTTGTATTTTTTCATTCTCTTCTATGCTTATGTTTGGACTTCGATAAACTAACCCAACTGTTAACGTTGAGTTTCCTGTAACTATGTTACACCAAACAGCTTCTTCGCAATCTGCTTCTCTTTCTAATTTTATTTCATAAGCCTGAATAGATTCTTTAATATATAAAATAACTCCACCTCCCTTTCTTCCTATTCTATCTTTTCTAAACATTACATATCCTGTCAGTCCCAATTCAGCATCTGATATATCGGTGGTGGTCCAGGATTCGGTTATACCTATTATATGAGGGTCAATATCTTCTACCATAATGTTTAGTTCATTTCTTTTGTTTACTATACTCCTTGCATTTAAACAAACACATTTATATCCAGCTTCAGAAGAGTTTTCCAGACTGTTATTTGCTGATTTATTTGTGCTGTCTTTATCTATGCCTCCATTTTCAGGCTTTTCTGTGAGTCCCCCCTGCGAATCTAGTTTAAATAGATGCAACCTGTCCCACTGTCAACAGATTGCAGCAGATTCTCTGAGAAAACTGCTGCCACCTGCGTTATCTGTTCACCGACATATCAGAAATATTTTGAGAGGAGGAGAGACGGAGCGAATGGAATAGGATCACTTCAAAAAGCAGCAAATGTATCATAATTAGAGAAAGGGAGAGAGAGAAAGAGAGAGAAAGAGAGAGAGAGAGAGAGAGGGGGGGGGGGAGAGAGAAACTTAGAGAGAGAGAGAGAGAGAGAGAGAGAGAGAGAGAGAGAGAGAGAGAGGAGAGAGAGAGAGAGAGAGAGAGAGAGAGAGAGAGAGAGAGAGAGAGAGAGAGAGAGAGAGAGAGAGAGAGAGAGAGAGAGAGAGAGAGAGAGAGAGAGAGAGAGAGAGAGAGAGAGAGAGAGAGAGAGAGAGAGAGAGAGAGAGAGAGAGAGAGAGAGAGAGAGAGAGAGAGAGAGAGAGCGTAAGCGTGCGTGTGTTCGTGTAGCCTACATCAAACGATTGTTGTATTTTCTTTCAGTTAACCCCATTGTTCCTACCGGCGTCAACACAATGTTGTTTGGCGATTGGACGGTAGGCATGCTTCTCATCTGCGCCAGACTGACGTCATCGCCGCACACGAGCGCCCCCTGCTGTGTGTTCACGCGCAGTGGATTTGCCTTGCACGGCAGTGTATCGACGATTCGGTTGCATAACATGTACTGGACGATATTGTGTCCAGTCCAGCACACATGTCAACCCAGGAAATATACAATGTGTATAATATTTCAGAAAACCCATACAACTGCCATTCCAAAACCGTTTTTCAATACAAATTCCCGGATGTAAATAAGGCACCATGCAAAATGCTAAAAACATCTGAATACGTTTTACAAAAATAATGTATTATTATCTAACATTATATTGTGACGATATTAAATATCATTTGAACATGCAACGCCTTAGTGTAACATTTCTCGGCTAACGTAAAAACAGTTTTAAGACATCATAAACAGTTTTCTTCAATTGTCATTTGAATGGTTTTATAAAAAAAACAGTTTTTATAAATGTTTCAAACGTTTCTAAGATCCTATATTTGATACAAAAACACTTCCAAAAACATGTTCATGTTATTTGTGGAAACATTTTAATGTTTTTTTCTAAACTGGATAATGAAGTCAATCCAACACATCTGTCATCATCGCTACCAGATATAGCAATCAGTCCAACACGTTTTCCAACACCGATACTTGATACGATAATCAATATAACACGCCTTTCAACACCACTACTGGACACTATGATCTGTCAGACACGTGTGTAAACACCGCTACTGGACACTGTGATCAGTCAGAAACGTGTGTAAACACCACTACTGGACACTGTGATCAGTCAGACACGTGTGTAAACACCGCTACTGGACACTGTGATCAGTCAGACACGTGTGTAAACACCGCTACTGGACACTGTGATCAGTCAGACACGTGTGTAAACACCGCTACTGGACACTGTGATCAGTCAGACACGTGTGTAAACACCGCTACTGAACACTGTGATCAGTCAGACACCTGTGTAAACACCGTTACTGGACACTATGATCAGTCAGACACGTGTGTAAACACCGCTACTGGACACTGTGATCAGTTAGAAACATGTGTAAACACCACTACTGGACACTGTGATCAGTCAGACACGTGTGTAAACACCGCTACTGGTCAGATAATTGTTAGGTAGATGACATTGACTGTTCTGTGCATATATTTTAACACATCTAACATTAATAAATGAATCATGGATACAACGTTCACAACACCAACAAAGTATAGGTCAATATCACTTACGTATCATCGTTAAATATATTCGGCGGTGGTGTTTTAATAATACTTATAGGCCTTTAGGTGTTTAACTGGTCAGATAAACCAGTTAAACACCTAAAGGCCTATAAGTATTATAAAAACACCACCGCCGAATATATTTAACGATGATACGTAAGTGATATTGACCTATACTTTGTTGGTGTTGTGAACGTTGTATCCATGATTCATTTATTAATGTTAGATGTGTTAAAATATATGCACAGAACAGTCAATGTCATCTACCTAACAATTATAGATACTATACATAAGTTATTGGACACTGGCATCCCACATGACACGTCTGCCAATGAAGGTGCTCTATTATGAGCTGACAAATGAGATCCGCTTTCGCGAAGGATAAAATAAACGATACAAGGACACACTAAAGGCATCCCTCAAGACCTTCAATACGGACCATGGATGTTTGGAGAGAACGGCCTGTGAGCGACAAACTTGGCGCACCGAAACAAAAGCGGATGCTTTGAACAAGCCGAGTTGCAGACGCCAAAAGAAGGCGAAGAGTGAGAAAGTCTCGACAAAATGACAATAGGCGATGATGAAATGTGGTTTTCTTCGCTTCACAAAATACGAACAACAACAACAACATGAGACGTAACGTTCGCTTACCGAAGCTGTCGACGTCACACGAACCGGCTTGTCCAAAACAACAACAACAACATGAGACGTAACATTCGCTTACCGAAGCTGTTGACGTCACACGAACCGGCTTGTCAAAAACAACAACAACAACAACAACAACAACAACAACAACAACAACAACATGAGACGTAACATTCGCCTACCGAAGCTGTCGACGTCACACGAACCGGCTTGTCCAAAACAACAACAACAACATGAGACGTAACGTTCGCCTACCGAAGCTGTCGACGTCATACGAACCGGTTTGTCCAAAATAGCGCATGCAACAAATAGAAAGATCCAGCAAAATGAGTGCATCTCTTTCCGATATAACTTTTTCCTGATGAAGCTGGCGTCTATTCATTTCCTGCTGCTGCATAAAACGTTTCCTGTTTAACTTCCTTTGTGACGTAGTAAAATCGAATCTCGTGTTATGTGTCATAATGAGAGCATGACACGCTGCGTCACAATGAACCATTGACGGATCCGCTACGTCGGGGATTGCCTACGTCACAACAACAATTCAAGCTTTGCCTTTGCCACCAATGTTGATAAGGTTATAAGAAATATTATAGGTGAACTGCATTACTTTTGCGGCATGTCATCTCCTAGATTAAACATTCCCACACATAGTTGTCACTCTAAAAACTTTGCCTTATGTTTTTGTCATAAAAAAATCTTTGGGGACCAGAATTTCAACATTTGTTCGGCATCCATTTTTTTTTACTTGACTGAGCTTTGGCTAGGCAGCAGGTCACGTGATGGATAACTATATATTCCGCCAAGTTTGGCGCTCAGTTTTAACAATGTTGCATATAAAGCAAAAACGTGCAGCAGAACTCAAGTTATCAAAGAATGACGGGGCTGATCCAGAGAGGGTAATCTGGGGGGGGGGGGGGCACGAATTACATCTATTGTATTCGGTAGGAGGCGTGACTGCATAAATGTCGACGATATTTTATGCCGCGATGCTTTGTGTTTATATAAATACGCATTTTCGTCGGAACGTCGTGAATATTGGGGGGGGGGGGGGGGACCGAGGCTCTCCAAAAACCTCCAATTCCCCCCCCCCCGAGGCTACTCAAAACACATCCAAGCTCTCCAAAAACCTAAAATGTTCGCGTCAAGTTCCCCAAATGAGTAAGCAAGCGTGGACACATTCCAAAGATGCAGGGAGCACATACTTACGCCAATGGCTTAGTGAAAAACCAACGATTATTCATCTGAATAAAACACGTCTTTTTAACACTTTTATTATATAAGAAGCTATAGCAGGGGTCGGCAACCTGCGGTCAAACGTGAAATTGTTCACAATGCGGCATGCGGGATGACAACCGTAGTTTCAGCTTGCATGGTTGGAAGACCTGCTCCATCATCCAAGACAGCCTGAAAACCAAGTAATTGGCAATGCAGAACGCTATGAGCGCCGTCGTGAAAACCGTGAACTACCTCTGCGCTCTTGGCCTAAATCACCGACAGTTCCAACAGATTCTGGCCGAGATGACTGCGCAATATCAAGACCTCCTCTGCACATAGGAACTGTGAGCTGGGACGTTGGATTATAGGGAGTTCATGGAGCAGAAGGATGCAGAATTAGAAAATTTGCAGACTCCAAATGGATTTGCGAGAACATAATTATCATCAGTTAGCTTTCCCAGTTCGTTTCCGCTTCCGAGGCGACGTTGCTACACTGGGAGACACAAATGAGAAACACAAAGCTAAGTGCCTTGCCAATTGTAGGAATCTGAGCGATGAGTTGCCTTATTGTCCAACCCCTTCCAGGTGCAACTGGACGATGCAGCGGAAGCTGTGCGGATAGAGGTCAACAAACTACAATGCGCATAGGCGGATCCAGGGGGCCTGGGAGGCCCAGGTGGCCTGGGAGGCCTCGGGGGCACGTGCCCCCTACACCTTAGGAATTCTGCGTGCCCACAGACCTTTTATAATGGGCCCGCGCGACCGTGGGCCTCTGGACCGTTTGAAATATGCTCCTGTTCAGGTTACAATAAGCTTAAGTTACGGCGCGGTAGCGACCAAATTTCGACTACACCATTTGGTTCAGCTGCCAGTGGAGGTTTTTGTGGTCCCCTATACTCGATTTCTGGATCCGTCCCTGATGCAGATATGTGACTCTCAAAGCTATATCGCCAAAGACTTTTACTATAATTTTATGCATTTGTCGACGAATCAGTTTCCTGATCTGATCAAACACACGAAGCTTCTCTAAGCCCATTCTCAGTCCGTGTTTCTTGAACACCCTGTTCCATTCCTCCAACATGTCTTGTAACTCTTGTTTGCTTTCTGCTACTATCGCCAAATCGTTTGTATGCATCATATTTCTGAGAACATCCTTCATACTGATATTCCTGCTTATTAGGGCTTAAGGCACTTCCTTGCCACAAACCGATGTTAACTGTAAACTCTTCCGACATCCCAGATCCAGCCACAACTCTTCCTGTTGGTCTTTCGTACATTGTTTCCGTCATACTAGCTTCTGCTTCTGCCACTCCCATCCATCTCACTGTTGCTATATCTCTTGGGACTGTGTCTTAGCTAGACCTTGTCCAGGTCCACAAATCCCACTGCCATTCTCCCTTGCATCTCCAACCTCTTCTCCACCAGTTGTCTCAATGCAAACATCGCATTCGTCGTCCATCTGCCATGTCTGAATCCATGTTGTTCTTCACCTAATTCCTGTTCTACTCTCTTTCGAATCCTCCCATCCAAGATCCTCTCTAGCAGCTTCATGATGTGACTTAGAAGTGTGATGCCTCTGTATGTCCCTGGTTCTTGCACATCTCCCTTCCTCTTCCATATTAGGGCAATTAGCCCTGTCAAGATAATAATCAATGTTATTCGTAAACGGTAATAATATGTAAGTTAAATTTCAATGCATGAAACAAGTTTGCTTATATTCAGATTCCAGCCGGAAACATAATGTACCAGTGAGGATTAGGCTAAAAATCATCAATATTCAATAATACACGTGCGACCCGCTGACTTAGTCCGTGTCGTCAGTTGGCATAATCTTTCTGAGAACATCATCGTGCTGATTTCCCTGTGTCACATACATACACACGCACGCACGCGCGAGCGCGCGTGTGTAGGCCTATATATATGTAGCCTATTAATAGCTATTCACACTTCTACCATTTATAAACCTGACAACAGTAGATCATTTTGGTAATTCGCATTTTTCTGACATTCATTTATCGTTGTCTGTAGAAATGCATTCTTTCCGATAACAAACAAAACGCCCGCGCGCGCACACACATTCACTGGGACACTAGTTAATATTTTCAGAGCGCTCCTAGTGGCGGTTTAAGTAACTAGGTTCGAGTAACCGAGGCTGCCTCAAGAGATCCTTGTATTATCGTCATCAACGGAAACACAACGGATTGGACGTTTTAGCGTTTGTTTAATTTCGTGTTTTAGCACTTGCAGCGTGACATTCTGGTCGAAAGAATATAGCTGTCACTAGAATAAACAATGTCCCATATAGAAAGAAAGGTAAATTCAACTAACACAAAGAAACAGTAAGTTTAAAAGGGTTATTATGGCTTATGCGCCTGATTATCGCCTGCTAAAAAGACAAAATTTCAGTTTTTTGTACAAAATACACACTGGTGACGGGTTCATGTGATGCCGTTCTGTATGTGCACTATCGCATATTTAAGAGTAATGATATAATTAATGATGTCACATAAATAATTTGTTTTATTCAGTCTCAGACTTTCACTCGGCTGTCATCCACTAGGGTTTGACTAAATTTAAAAGGCACATGTAATTTAATATGTTGGTAGATAGTTTGGCCGTTGATGGTATATATATGGTTTGTGTGTGAATTATTAAAAATGTTGAGTCTGTATTTTATCCAGGAGTACACAGTTTAGGCATTTTATCCGATCTTCCGGACGAGTATTTAGCCTTGGCACAATAGCGCCACAAGCGATGATAAAAGTTGCAAATTTTGTTACTCTTATGTGAAGAACATATCTGAAATTTGACGAGCTGCACACACACCTCCTACGTGCCACCAACAGCCCGCTTGGTTACCAACACTACATACATTTTGGTTGTGCGTGGTCGTGCGCATTTTAATCATACCGATCCGCTACACTACAGTAGACTATAGACTAGTGAGTAGTGTGGATATGTCATATCAGCTATGAGAATGCAGACACTATGGTGACTCCCATTGTACCTGCAATTGTTAGCCAATGAACAACAGTTATTAACAACACTAGAGACCAGGAGATTGAGAGGAGATCAGATAGAAGTGTTTAAAATATTGAAGGGTTATGAAAATATTGATAGAAATATGTTTTTCTCAGTTAAGAAAGATAGAAGGACTAGAGGACATGATCTTGCATTAGCAAAGGAGCAGAGTAGATTGGATATAAGAAAGTTTTCATTTTCACAAAGGACTGAAAATGAATGGAACGGATTACCTGCTGATTGTGTGGGTGCTAGTAGCGTGAATATGTTTAAAAATAAAATCGACACATACCTCAGACGGGCGGGATACACATAGATAAAAAGGTCGGACTCTCGATAAGCCAAGGGCTTCCTTGTCCACCTGCTACCTAGAGTTAATTCTCTGGGTGGCAATCTTGTTAAACTGTGTACATGTGACGTTCATCTAGCAATCACACCACTCTTATGTATGCTAAACACTGCTTTGAATCGGGGTCTCATTAGATTTTGTAACATGGTACACTGTGGGTGACGTCTTGACTATTGTCTTCTAAAGACTGCTGAAACAGTTCCTTAAAGAAAGTTGTATGTACAAGTGATATGTTTGTTGCAGCGGCGCTACAGGGATGAGGAGAAAGAAGAGAGTGAATCTGAGGATGACTATGTTCCTTATGTTCCGGTAAAAGAGAGAAAGAAGGCACAGGTGTGTAAAGGGCAGAACTCATATTTAACCACGGAGATTTCTGGGAATTTGTTCTTTTATTTTAATAGCAACTTGTCACAAAGGATAGCCGTGACATCATTTATAGGGCCTGCTCTGATATGTCACAATTAGCAAGATGGTCGGAATATGATTTCTTTATGTCAGGCAACATTCGTGCCATTTGTAACATTATTTAATGGTGTACTAATTACCAAATATTTGTGACTTAAATTACATGTATACTAATGTTTAGATGAGCAATCATGATAATAACTTAATCTAAATGGGAACAGTATCACTACGCATCTGTGGCATAATTAGCAACCTCAAAAGTATAACTGGGTTGTTGGATAAATTGTTTTTTCAAAGACTGGGAATTTTACAGCATTGAAAAATGTTCCATGTTCTCGTCATCGTCAACAGATGCACAAGCTGGCGAAGCTGGGCAGAGCGAAGATGATCATGAGGGAAGAGGAGGAGAGGAAAGAGAGTACAGAGGAGGAGGGGGGAGAGAGGGAGGACTCCCAGTTGGGACCCAAGTCCAGCATGAGTCTCCTCGACCAGCACAGCAAGCTGAAGGAGGAGGCCAGAGGTGGGTAGGGTGTGTGTGGTGTGTGTGCATTTGTGTGGGTGTGTGTGTATGCACGCTTGTGTGTGTGTGCGTCTGTATGTGTGCGTGTATGTCTTTGCGTGCGTGAGTGTATGTGTTTGTGTGTGTGGTTTCATGCTAATGATATTTAAATATCAACTGTGTTAATGCCATGTGCGTTAAACCTAATTTATTATTACTGAACTTGGGTGAGGTGTGTGTGCACATGTGTATTGATGTACATGGGTGGGTGTGGTGTGTGTGCACATGTGTATTGTTGTACATGGGTGGGTGTGGTGTGTGTGCACATATGTATTGATGTACATGGGTGGGTGTGGTGTGTGTGCACATGTATATTGATGTACATGGGTGGGTGTGGTGTGTGTGCACATGTGTACTGATGTACATGGGTGGGTGTGATGTGTGTGCACATGTGTACTGATGTACATGGGTGTGTGCACATGTGTATTGATGTACATGGGTGGGTGTGGTGTGTGTGCACATGTGTACTGATGTACATGGGTGGGTGTGATGTGTGTGCACATGTGTATTGATGTACATGGGTGGGTGTGGTGTGTGTGCACATGTGTATTGATGTACATGGGTGGGTGTGGTGTGTGTGCACATGTGTATTGATGTACATGGGTGGGTGTGGTGTGTGTGCACATGTGTACTGATGTACATGGGTGGGTGTGGTGTGTGTGCACATGTGTATTGATGTACATGGGTGGGTGTGGTGTGTGTGCACATGTGTATTGATGTACATGGGTGGGTGTGGTGTGTGTGCACATGTGTACTGATGTACATGGGTGGGTGTGGTGTGTGTGCACATGTGTATTGATGTACATGGGTGGGTGTGGTGTGTGTGCACATGTGTACTGATGTACATGGGTGGGTGTGGTGTGTGTGCACATGTGTACTGATGTACATGGGTGGGTGTGGTGTGTGTGCACATGTGTACTGATGTACATGGGTGGGTGTGGTGTGTGTGCACATGTGTACTGATGTACATGGGTGGGTGTGGTGTGTGTGCACATGTGTACTGATGTACATGGGTGTGTGTGGTGTGTGTGCACATGTGTACTGATGTACATGGGTGGATGTGGTGTGTGTGCACATGTGTACTGATGTTCATGGGTGGGTGTGGTGTGTGTGCACATGTGTATTGATGTACATGGGTGGGTGTGGTGTGTGTGCACATGTGTACTGATGTACATGGGTGGGTGTGGTGTGTGTGCACATGTGTATTGATGTACATGGGTGGGTGTGGTGTGTGTGCACATGTATATTGATGTACATGGGTGTGTGTGGTGTGTGTGCACATGTGTACTGATGTACATGGGTGGGTGTGATGTGTGTGCACATGTGTATTGATGTACATGGGTGTGTGCACATGTGTATTGATGTACATGGGTTGGTGTGGTGTGTGTGCACACTAAGAGGGAGCATATAGATGTGTTGTGTAATATTTTCAACTGATCCAACACTAAGAGGGAGCATATATATGTGTTGTGTAATATTTTCAACTGATCTAACACTAAGAGGGAGCATATATATGTGTTGTGTAATATTTTCAGCTGATCTAACACTAAGAGGAAGCATATATATATGTGTTGTGTTTGACAGCCATAAAAGAGACTGACCGAGAGAAACAGTTGAAGGAAGAACAGATGATCCTGGACGTCATTGCAGAGAAAACAGGTCAGTCATGTCTATATTCTGTCTTGCTATGTGCTGGAATCATAAGTTACAAATACTTCTGTAAGATCAAATTCAAAGAGAAAATATATGTCGTAGCAACGTCATAACTGATAGACAGACAGGCAGACAGAATTGTTTGACAGAAACAGTAATTTAATTTATATTTTAAAGGTTGGTCACCATGATAGTTGTAGCTTATGAAATGTGATTCTATCACAGTTGTAATTTTTGAAATATAAAGCTATCGCATTTGTAATTTATGAGATATAAAACTTTCACAGTTGTAACAGCAGTGCTCAATTGTTTTTCTAATCTCTCCCTGTAGCTCTCAAAGGTGTTGCTGAGCTCGCAAAAGGGATTCAA
The DNA here is from genome assembly GCA_963995525.1 of Escarpia spicata. Taxonomy (NCBI): domain Eukaryota; kingdom Metazoa; phylum Annelida; class Polychaeta; order Sabellida; family Siboglinidae; genus Escarpia; species Escarpia spicata. Next base: position 6,129,955 of record OZ023206.1, on the reverse strand, counting down.
TATGAGGACCCTATCAAGACTGGGTGGGTATCACAGACAGTATTCGGATGTCAAGAAAATCATATTTTGTCTAAGCCACAACCCTACAATCAGGATATCATGATTTTTATCTTCAAAATGATCTAACATTGCACTACCAAAAAATATCAATGGTGACATTTGCTATGATGTAAATTTGAAAAGTTGTTCATGTCGTCAATGCAAGTTATATAGAATATCCTTACCTAATGCGCGGTCCTTGGAACAGTCGCTGACGATATGCGCAACATTACAAACAATCAACGTATCTTTGTCTAATGTCCTGTACGAACCCTAAAACTGATACAAATAACCTTTACCCATTCCGAATTTCAAACAAATAAAATGTTACTTTTCTTCTAAGGGTTTGATGATCACATGAACATTTAGTGCCAGAGATGCAAGTGGTCTAGCAGTAAAACATTAACATACACACACACACTCAATTATAGTTACATTGCTCTGTATTGATCTTGACCATGATACGTTGTTGTAGTCATTTGGAGCCCCCCGTGCTGCATCCTGCAATATTTACTATTTTTGTAAATAAAAAAGTATCACAGTTGTGCTTAAACATTTATGTGTGAATAACAGGACATAATCAGAGTCTGTGGGTATAAGTGGAACTTTTGGTCTTCCGTCATCGCTGAATTCTTGACATGATTCACTGTTGTGTTCAGTTGGAGACCTCCCCGCTGCATCCTGCGACAGTCAGAGAGACACCACATGAAAGTGAGGAACAAACTGCACATCCTGACTGAGGGGGAGGACTTACCGCCACCAGTCAGGACATTCAAGGTGACCTACTCACTCTTCCTGCCATCTTCATCTTTCGCCTCATTTCAGTATCACTTCCCGAGACATCAGACTACATGATAGCAGCTTGTCTGTGTAAATGTCTTTTGCATTTTTATGGAAATTGTTCAGTTGTTTTTCACTGGACACAATTGAAATTTATAAAAAAATATTGCTAGATTGGTCAGGCCCAATATACTACGGCTCATCATAGTAGACTCTCAATCGAGAGAATCCGCATTTAAATCCTGCTGCTGTTTCAAACCATGGACAATTTTGCTCACTCCACATTGCTTCAGTTGACCAGCTGTATAAATGAATTCCCAACTACAGACATGGGTGGATGTGTGTGAATCAATAGTCTACCTTCAGCAATTGCAGTTTGCTTCCCAGAGAAGTCGACCTGTTGTTCACTTGAATAGGTCTGCCAGGTGTTGAAGTATTAAGCGCGTTGAGAGGAGTGAGACTTGAACCATGTGAGAATTAACCCTTTACAATGCATGTTTCTGTCTGCAGGAGATGAAGTTCCCAAAGTCTCTCATCAGCAAGCTCAAGAAGTGCGGCATCACAAAGCCTACGCCCATACAGATCCAAGGCACCCCCGCTGTGTGAGTCAGTGGCAATTGTGACATTGCTCATAAGAGTAATATACGGGCAATGTTTGAAAGTTGATCTGAGAAGTATGTGGTCCATTTGACATTCAGTTTTGTAGAGTTGGCGGCCCAACTCAAAAGTTGGCTGTTCAGATATTAATAGGTAAAACCAGTCTTCAAAACCTGGGCCCAAAAGTTGGTGGTCCTACTAAAAAGTTGTAGATTTTGGGTCTCTGTATTGGCAGTAATTTTGGACTGTATGTCTAGGATTTATTCACGAAGATCCGTATTTATGTAGTCAGTTCCATATTTATTAAAACATATCCACTTTTATTCAGACATTTTTCAAGACATGTTCATATTTATCCAGACAAGTCCACTATATTTATAGTGATCCAGACTGATTCATATTGATTAAGGTTTATTCCAGAATTCTAAATGATTCACAGTGATCCTTATTTATTCAGTGAGGCCCAGAATTTGGGCTAAATTGGCAAAGGTCATACCCATATATTTATTATGATCACTCGGATTCATAGATTTGTCCTTAAAACTCACATCAATCCTAAGAAATCAATAGATGTCATGATCCTTAGATGTTAGAATCCAATTGGAAACTAAAATTTATTATTGATTGATAAGTGGCATTATGTTTTAAAAACAAATGGAGTGGATAATATAAACCAGTATGTGTCTAACTGATTTAAAATTAAATTAAATAACATTTTCTTATCAGAACTATTACATTTAACTTACACTGTACTTCAACATTTTGGCTACCATCAGTAACCTACTTCAGGACAGCAATTCCTGATGAAGGCTACCAATGGCGTCTGAAATGTTGGAGCAAGTTAAACTTCCTAGTTGAGATAAGAACAAAATTTGGTTAGGTTTATTCATTCAAGTCGATGAACATTTTAGGCAACGTTTAACGGATGTTGTTGTATGTTGTTGTTTGCAGGTTGATGGGTCGGGACATCATTGGCATTGCCTTCACCGGCTCTGGCAAGACGCTGGTCTTTGTGCTGCCTCTTATCATGTTCTGTCTGGAACAGGAGAAACGACTTCCCTTCATCAGCAACGAGGGACCTTATGGCCTCATTGTGTGTCCATCGGTATGTGGCGGTTGTCCTTGTAGTCATTTCTCTTCAGTTTTATGTACAGACCCGACCACTCGTCATTTGGACGGGTTGATTTAATTTTAGATGGATAAAAATTGGAGGAACAAAACAAAAACATAAAACCTTATTGTATTATTGGCTCTCACTGTTACTTAAATGTCCATTATGTTATATTATTGGCTCTCACTGTTACTTATATGTCCATTATGTTATATTATTGGCTCTCACTGTTACTTAAATGTCCATTGTGTTATATTATTGGCTCTCACTGTTACTCATATGTCCATTATGTTATATTATTGGCTCTCACTGTTACTTATGTTTTTAACGTATGTGTCTATGTATATATTTTTGTCTACATATGAAGTTATTTATATATAGTATTATCCACATTTGGACCTGATTTTATGTGTGCGCATGGAAGTGTAAAGGGACATTTTTGGACTAACAAAAAATTAACTCTGCATAAAGGCCTGGTTCTGTTGTGTGTTTATATCATATTATATATTTGAGAATTGCATCCTGCTGTAATTGAATGAGACGGTGGCTGAGCAGAACACATAATTGGACAAGATCACAAATCATGTCCGATTATTACACCATTGAATATAATTACAGCAGAATACAGGTTGCAAAGATACAATTTTGTATTTATTTCTTACCTCTAATTACTGTAGCTTGTCATTGCCAGTTTTCATTCGGTTCATATGTAATATATCTTGTAACAACATGACTGCATACTTCCCAGCTCCCAGAGAAATCAACTTGTTGTTGGAATGACAAACAGGTCTGCCAGAGTTGAAGTGTAATATATCTTGTAACAACATGACTGCATACTTCCCAGCTCCCAGAGAAATCAACTTGTTGTTGGAATAACAAACAGGTCTGCTAGAGTTGAAGTGTAATATATCTTGTAACAACATGACTGCATGCTTCCCAGCTCCCAGAGAAATCAACTTGTTGTTGGAATGACAAACAGGTCTGCCAGAGTTGAAGTGTAATATATCTTGTAACAACACGACTGCATGCTTCCCAGCTCCCAGAGAAATCAACTTGTTGTTGGAATAACAAACAGGTCTGCTAGAGTTGAAGTGTAATATATCTTGTAACAACATGACTGCATGCTTCCCAGCTCCCAGAGAAATCAACTTGTTGTTGGAATGACAAACAGGTCTGCTAGAGTTGAAGTGTAATATGTCTTGTAACAACATGACTGCATGCTTCCCAGCTCCCAGAGAAATCAACTTGTTGTTGGAATGACAAACAGGTCTGACAGAGTTGAAGTGTAATATGTCTTGTAACAACATGACTGCATGCTTCCCAGCTCCCAGAGAAATCAACTTGTTGTTGGAATGACAAACAGGTCTGCTAGAGTTGAAGTGTAATATATCTTGTAACAACACGACTGCATGCTTCCCAGCTCCCAGAGAAATCAACTTGTTGTTGGAATGACAAACAGGTCTGCCAGAGTTGAAGTGTAATATATCTTGTAACAACATGACTGCATGCTTCCCAGCTCCCAGAGAAATCAACTTGTTGTTGGAATGACAAACAGGTCTGCTAGAGTTGAAGTGTAACATATCTTGTAACAACATGACTGCATGCTTCCCAGCTCCCAGAGAAATCAACTTGTTGTTGGAATGACAAACAGGTCTGCCAGAGTTGAAGTGTAAAATGCTTTGAGTTTTACCAACCAAGGACTGGATAATGTACAACATAAAAAGTTATCTTTTGATGCTAAACCTTTTGTACAAAAAAGTTTAACCAAAACTGTAGCTTATGTTTGATTCTTTATACAATTTTGATAGAAATCTAATTTCACAACATTTCTGTCAGATAGATGTCCAGTCCCACATGTTGACTGTGGTGTAACCATCTGTGTATTAGGGTCTTTTCTCTCCACCAGAGGGAGCTGGCGCGACAGACAACAGACATCATTAAGAACTACTGCAAGGCTTTAGAGAATGACGGTTATCCCTCGTTACGCACTGTCTTGTGCATAGGGGGCACTGCACTCAAAGATCAGCTCGATGTCATTAAGAGGTCAGATTATTACTCATATCCACAGCCTACGGTGCCGGTCTTCATGACAATTTCTAGTTGTATATTCAGTTACTGTCAGTACCATGTAGTATTTTTAATCAGGAGTGTTTGTTAGTCTACACAGTTTCCCAGCAATTGATATCAGTCCTAATAAAGGTACAGTATTATAGAGGAAATATCTAAAATTGTCTACATTTTGGTTTTTTCTTTTGGTTTTATCAGACATTACTGTGTGTGTGTCCATCCTACAGGTTGTGCTACTACACACAGACAACAGTTTCCCAGAATTTTCATAAATGACATTTGTTGTCATTTCAATTGGAAACAGTTTTTTGTGTTAACATAAGGTAGATAAAACGTCTCCAACTGACCAGCGGTTCAGAACTATTGCAGAAAATACACTTAAAGTTGTGGACGACCGATTTACATCTGTCTAATATATGACACAAACCCTAAAGTCACCAAGAACCTTTAACCAACGGTCAATTTCGAAATGGCATTTCTTTTCTACTGAGGGATTGTAGATTAACAACTGAACGTTTGGCACTCAAAGTGAAAGCCATCTAGGAGAAAACATTTATAAACACACACACTCACATGCACACACACACACACACACACTCACACATGCATGCACACACACTCACACATGCATGCACACACACTCACACATGCACACACTCACACATGCATGCATACACACACTCACACATGCATGCACACACACACTCACACATGCATGCACACATGCACACACATGCATGCACACACACTTACACATGCATGCACACACACTCACACACACCACACACGTATGCTGGCTCAATTATACTTAGATTTACTTCAAACTGTCACATAACGTTTCCGTATGTTTGTGCAGTGGCATCCACATCATGGTGGCAACTCCAGGCCGACTCATGGACATGTTGAACAAGAAGATCATCAACTTGGATGTCTGTCGCTATCTCTGTCTGGACGAGGCGGATCGTATGATTGACATGGGCTTTGAGGAGGACGTCAGAACTATCTTCTCTTTCTTCAAGGTTCGTTTCAATATTTTGTTGTTCTCTTGTTTCCTTGTAAGCCCACGGTGAGGGTCACCTCAATACTGGTCCTTGTTTTCTTGTACGCACAGGGCAAGGCAGACCTCAATACTGGTCCTTGTTTCCTTGTACGCACACGGCAAGGCAGACCTCAATACTGATCCTTGTTTCCTTGTATGCACACGGCAAGGCAGACCTCAATAATGGTCCTTGTTTCCTTGTACGCACACGGCAAGGTAGACCTCAATACTGGTCCTTGTTTCCTTGTATGCACACGGCAAGGCAGACCTCAATACTGGTCCTTGTTTCCTTGTACGCACACGGCAAGGCAGACCTCAATACTGGTTCTTGTTTCCTTGTACGCACACGGCAAGGCAGACCTCAATACTGGTCCTTGTTTCCTTGTACGCACACGGCAAGGCAGACCTCAATACTGGTTCTTGTTTCCTTGTACGCACACGGCAAGGCAGACCTCAATACTGGTCCTTGTTTCCTTGTATGCACACGGCAAGGCAGACCTCAATACTGGTTCTTGTTTCCTTGTACGCACACGGCAAGGCAGACCTCAATACTGGTCCTTGTTTCCTTGTACGCACACGGCAAGGCAGACCTCAATACTGGTCGTTGTTTCCTTGTACGCACACGGCTAGGCAGACCTCAATACTGGTCCTTGTTTCCTTGTACGCACACGGCAAGGCAGACCTCAATACTGGTCCTTGTTTCCTTGTACGCACGCGGCAAGGCAGACCTCAATACTGGTCCTTGTTTCCTTGTATGCACACGGCAAGGCAGACTTCAATACTGGTCCTTGTTTCCTTGTATGCACACGGCAAGGCAGACCTCAATACTGATCCTTGTTTCCTTGTACGCACACGGCAAGGCAGACCTCAATATTGGTCCTTGTTTCCTTGTATGCACACGGCAAGGCAGACCTCAATACTGGTCCTTGTTTCCTTGTATGCACACGGCAAGGCAGACCTCAATACTGGTCCTTGTTTCCTTGTATTCCCATGGTAAGGCAGACCTCAATACTGGTCCTTGTTTCCTTGTATGCCCATGGTAAGGCAGACCTCAATACTGGTCCTTGTTTCCTTGTATGCCCATGGTAAGGCAGACCTCAATACTGGTCCTTGTTTTCTTGTATGCCCACGGCAAGGCAGACCTCAATACTGGTCCTTGTTTCCTTGTATGCCCACGGCAAGGCAGACCTCAATACTGGTCCTTGTTTCCTTGTATGCCCATGGTAAGGCAGACCTCAAAACTGGTCCTTGTTTCCTTGTATGCCCACGGTGAGGCTCACCTCAATACTGGTCCTTGTTTCCTTGTATGCCCATGGTGAGGCTCACCTCAATACTGGTCTTTGTTTCCTTGTATGCCCACAGTGAGGCTCACCTCAATACTGGTCTTTGTTTCCTTGTATGCCCATGGTAAGGCTCACCTCAATACTGGTCTTTGTTTCCTTGTATGCCCACGGTGAGGCTCATCTCAATACTGGTCCTTGTTATCTTGTTTCCTTGTATGCCCACAGTGAGGCTCACCTCAATACTGGTCTTTGTTTCCTTGTACACCCACGGTGAGGCTCACCTCAATACTGGTCCTTGTTATCTTGTTTCCTTGTATGCCCGGCCACGGTGAGGCTCAACTCAATACTGGTCCTCGATATCTTGTTTCCTTGTACACCCATGGTGAGGCTCACCTCAATACTGGTCCTTGTTTCCTTGTACACCCACGGTGAGGCTCACCTCAATACTGGTCCTTGTTTCCTTGTATGTCCACAGTGAGGCGCACCTCAATACTGGTCCTCGAAATCTTGTTTCCTTTTATGCCCACAGTGAGGTTCACCTCAATACTGGTCCTCGATATCTTGTTTCCTTGTATGTCAACAATGAGGCGCACCTCAATACTGGTCCTCAATATCTTGTTTCCTTGTATACCCACGGTGAGGTTCACCTCAATACTGGTCCTCGATATCTGTTTTCTTGTTCTTCCCCTCTCTGATCTTTTCTTGCCGTCTCCACCTACTGTCTCTATTCCCCTCTATGTTTTGTTCTCGTTCGCCCTTCCTCTCCCTATCCTTCCCAGTCTCTCTTTACACAATTCTCCCATCCCAGTCTAGGTCTTCCTCGCCTCCTTTTCCCTTTCTCTTTCCCAATCCCTCCAAGTCTCTCTTTACACAGTTCTCCCATCCCAGTCTAGGTCTTCCTCGCCTCCTTTTCCCTTCCTCTTTCCCAATCCCTCCAAGTCTCTCTTTACACAGTTCTCCCATCCCAGTCTAGGTCTTCCTCGCCTCCTTTTCCCTTCCTCTTTCCCAATCCCTCCAAGTCTCTCTTTACACAGTTCTCCCATCCCAGTCTAGGTCTTCCTCGCCTCCTTTTCCCTTCCTCTTTTCCAATCCCTCCAAGTCTCTCTTTACACAGTTCTCCCATCCCAGTCTAGGTCTTCCTCGCCTCCTTTTCCCTTCCTCTTTCCCAATCCCTCCAAGTCTCTCTTTACACAGTTCTCCCATCCCAGTCTAGGTCTTCCTCGCCTCCTTTCCCCTTCCTCTTTCCCAATCCCTCCAAGTCTCTCTTTACACAGTTCTCCCATCCCATTCTAGGTCGTCCTTGCCTCCTTTTCCCTTCCTCTTTCCCAATCCCTCCAAGTCTCTCTTTACACAGTTCTCCCATCCCAGTCTAGGTCTTCCTCGCCTCCTTTTCCCTTCCTCTTTCCCAATCCCTCCAAGTCTCTCTTTACACAGTTCTCCCATCCCAGTCTAGGTCTTCCTCGCCTCCTTTCCCCTTCCTCTTTCCCAATCCCTCCAAGTCTCTCTTTACACAGTTCTCCCATCCCAGTCTAGGTCTTCCTCGCCTCCTTTCCCCTACCTTTCTCTGGGCATCTGCTTTCTTTGCGAACCAATTAAATCATACCATGTCAACTTAATTTTTACATTTGAATTAATCCCACTTGTTTGTTTATTACATTAAATTTAATAGAATAAAATTATATTAAAAGCATCATAATTGAAGAGTTGGTATCCAGTTATAAAAAATACAGATAATAAATTAAGTTTTTTATGTTCCTTTCGTTATTGGTTAGCAGAAAACCTATATTCCATGTGCATATAATCCTCAGATTTCTCTATCACATTTATTGTAAAACTGTGTTATATTGCATTGTTGATATTGTGAGAGGTTAACCAATAAACACCTCATCGAACTAACTCTGTCTACAGGCCCAGCGTCAGACGTTGCTGTTCTCTGCGACGATGCCAAAGAAGATCCAGAACTTTGCCCGTAGCGCCCTGGTGAAGCCAGTCACAGTGAATGTGGGGCGGGCAGGCGCGGCCAGTCTCGATGTCATTCAGGACGTGGAGTGTGTGAAACAAGAGGCAAAGGTCATCCACCTCCTCAATGTCCTTCAGAAGTCTCCGCCTCCGGTAGGTGACGCTCTGTGCAAATATAGAAGGTTGGCAGTTCACTCCACGTTTCTGCAGTTCATTCAGTTATATGAAAGAGCTGTAGACAAACAGTGTTTGGTGTTTGTGAACGAATAGTCTTTACACTTTAATTGTGAGGCGCAGTGGTCGAGTGGTTTGGGTGTTGGACTGTCATTTGGAGAAACCGAGGTTGAAATTCTGGTGCCAACCGGGCGGTGGTTCGGTACTGGTTCGGCCGCCGTGTCGAAACTTGAGCAATTTCGTCCACGCTACGTTGCCTGTGTTTTTGGGACGAGATGCTATAGACCATTGGTCCCTTTTGTCTGGTGTCTATGCCAGGGGAAGTAAAAGATCCCATGCAGGGAAATGGAAAAAACCTGTCGTTTACTCACTGAGCGGAGGTCTCATTCTCACAGAATCATCAACAAAACGATGTTGGTCATATGTTGGAAGGAGAATTGTAGCGTGGCTGAATGCTTTCCAGGAGCGAAATGGTGTTTGAATGTATAGGTGTGATATGAAGTGTTAAACGCTTTGAGCATAAGATCTTACATTTATAATAATAAATAATAATAATGAACTTTATTTATACACTAGTTTCCAGAGTACAGCTCTGTACAGTAGCGTGTGTTGTTTCAACAATAAAAACAACATGCACTGTACATACATACATGAGATCTACTTGTGTAAACGTAAATTCCGTGTGAAATAACTTTGAAAATATTGTTGTTAAGAAGAGAGCAATATGGCTACAAGTGTTGTGTTTACCTATCGCAATGGTAAAACCATCCCTAATAGTCACCCATAATATTGTTATTAAGAAGAGAGCAGTATGGCTACAAGTGTTGTGTTGACCTATCGCAATGGTAAAACCATCCCTAATAGTCACCCATAATATTGTTGTTAAGAAGAGAGCAGTATGGCTACAAGTGTTGTGTTTACCTATCGCAATGGTAAAACCATCCCTAATAGTCACCCATAATATTGTTGTTAAGAAGAGAGCAGTATGGCTACAAGTGTTGTGTTTACCTATCGCAATGGTAAAACCATCCCTAATAGTCACCCATAATATTGTTGTTAAGAAGAGAGCAGTATGGCTACAAGTGTTGTGTTTACCTATCGCAATGGTAAAACCATCCCTAATAGTCACCCATAATATTGTTGTTAAGAAGAGAGCAGTATGGCTACAAGTGTTGTGTTTACCTATCGCAATGGTAAAACCATCCCTAATAGTCACCCATAATATTGTTGTTAAGAAGAGAGCAGTATGGCTACAAGTGTTGTGTTTACCTATCGCAATGGTAAAACCATCCCTAATAGTCACCCATAATATTGTTGTTAAGAAGAGAGCAGTATGGCTACAAGTGTTGTGTTTACCTATCGCAATGGTAAAACCATCCCTAATAGTCACCCATAATATTGTTGTTAAAAAAAGAGCAGTATGGCTACAAGTGTTGTGTTTACCTATCGCAATGGTAAAACCATCCCTAATAGTCACCCATAATATTGTTGTTAAGAAGAGAGCAGTATGGCTACAAGTGTTGTGTTTACCTATCGCAATGGTAAAACCATCCCTAATAGTCACCCATAATATTGTTGTTAAAAAAGAGCAGTATGGCTACAAGTGTTGTGTTTACCTATCGCAATGGTAAAACCATCCCTAATAGTCACCCATAATATTGTTGTTAAGAAGAGAGCAGTATGGCTACAAGTGTTGTGTTTACCTATCGCAATGGTAAAACCATCCCTAATAGTCACCCATAATCTTCAACTGTTCGTCTGGTTTCTCATTTTTGTGATATTTGCTGGTTTTCTGTGGCAGGTGTTGATCTTTGCTCAGAAGAAGAGTGATGTGGACGCCATGCACGAATACCTGCTACTGAAGGGTGTGGAAGCAGTGTCTATACACGGGGGGAAGGGTGAGTGATGTAGACACCAGTAGCTGCTACTGAAGGGGGTTGGGGGGAAGGGTGAGTGATGTAGACACCTTACCTGCTACTGAAGGGGGTTGGGAGAGGGTGACTGATGTAGACACCTGTACCTACTACTGAAGGGGGTTGGGGAAGGGTGAGTGATGTAGACACCAGTACCTGCTGCTGAAGGGGGTTGGGGAAGGGTGAGTGATGTAGACACCAGTACCTGCTGCTGAAGAGGGTTGGGGAAGGGTGAGTGATGTAGACACCAGTACCTACTATTGAAGGGGGTTGGGGGGAAGAGTGAGTGATGTAGACACCAGTACCTACTATTGAAGGGGGTTGGGGGAAGAGTGAGTGATGTAGACACCAGTACCTGCTATTGAAGGGGGTTGGGGAAAGGTGAGTGATGTAGACACCAGCACCTGCTATTGAAGGGGGTTGGGGGGAAGAGTGAGTGATGTAGACACCAGTATCTACTATTGAAGGGGGTTGGAGGAAGAGTGAGTGATGTAGACACCAGTACCTACTATTGAAGGGGGTTGGGGGGAAGTGTGAGTGATGTAGACACCAGTACCTACTATTGAAGGGGGTTGGGGGGAAGAGTGAGTGATGTAGACACCAGTACCTGCTATTGAAGGGAGTTGGGGGCAAGAGTGAGTGATGTAGACACCAGTACCTGCTATTGAAGGGGGTTGGGGGGAAGAGTGAGTGATGTAGACACCAGTACCTACTATTGAAGTGGGTTGGGGGGAAGATTGAGTGATGTAGACACCAGTACCTGCTATTGAAGGGGGTTGGGGGGAAGAGTGAGTGATGTAGACACCAGTACCTACTATTGAAGGGGGTTGGGGGGAAGGGTGAGTGATGTAGACACCAGTACCTGCTATTGAAGGGGGTTGGGGGGAAGAGTGAGTGATGTAGACACCAGTACCTGCTATTGAAGGGGGTTGGGGGAAGGGTGAGTGATGTAGACACCAGTACCTGCTATTGAAGGGGGTTGGGGGGAAGGGTGAGTGATGTAGACATCAGTACCTGCTATTGAAGGGGGTTGGGGAAGGGTGAGTGATGTAGACACCAGTACCTGTTATTGAAGGGGGTTGGGGGGAAGAGTGAGTGATGTAGACATCAGCACCTGCTATTGAAGGGTTGGGGGGAAGGGTGAGTGATGTAGACACCAGTACCTACTATAGAAGGGGGTTGGGGGAAGGGTGAATGATGTAGACACGAGTTCCTGTTAGTGAAAGGGGTTGGGGCTGTGTCTACACCCTGGGAGAAGGGTGAGATAGACCACTTCTTCCCTTGATCCTGCGTTCATGCTTAAGGATTAAATATCCCACTTTTAAAAACAAATATAAAAATTGGTCTATTTGTTGCAACTTGTAAACGGGGCCATTCTTCGGACATAGAATGTTTTTGGTCTCTGGTGATTTCACGTTTTCTCATGCACACAGTAACAAGAAGAGAAAGATAAAGCATAGTGGTGTCACTCGGAGAAGCTGAGGTCCCCCCCCTCTCTGTGTTCATTCACTTCCTTGTACCATTTGCCTTGGATCTACCAATTGGCGATGCATTTCAGACAACTCAGTGCTGGTTATTTAGAGTTACTTACTGACATGTTTTTAATATGCATGGCTTTTTGGCCGGCCTTTTCTTTTCTACCCAAGAAAACTGAGAGATGATCAATTCAATAGAGTAGGTGTACATGCGTTTGTATGTATTTTCTAAGAGTGTGTTGAACATATAATGATGTACATGTATGTATGCCTGTGTAATGTACAAGCTTAAGTGGTTAAGCAAGTTAAGAAGTCAACGAATTGTGTACCTACATGGGGTCAAATAAACGTTATGTTGTTCCATAGGTGGATATAAACTAGTAAATATTATTAGTAAAATTGTAGCAACAAGTAGTGTTCTAGGAAGTATCATGGAAAGTTGGTGTATGCACTTTTAGATCAAGAGGAAAGGAGTATCGCTGTTGATCAGTTCCGCAGAGGAGAGAAGGATGTCCTTGTAGCCACAGACATCGCGTCAAAGGGGCTTGACTTCCCCAACGTTCAACACGTCATCAACTACGATATGCCAGAGGACATTGAGAACTACGGTGACAATGCCTTTCTATTTATTGTTATAATTCTAACGTTGACAGTTGTCATATATTCAAGTTGGACTTGAGAAAGTGGGTAGATGTGGACCTCAACAACGCAAGTGTAGGGAAATAAAAACCATAAACTGTTTGAATAACAAATTTAACGGCTATACTTATTATTTCAAAGTCACGTAACATGCCAATCATTAAGTTGTAAGTCTGATATTAACTATTGTTTGTCTCTTGTCAGTTGTCAAGGATACATTTATTACTTTGGACTGTTAAATTAGCCAGGTTGGACAGAACTTTTGTTTTGATTAATTTTCAGTGCTGTAGGTAAACTGTATTTCGTCATGCTATGTTGAATAATGTGTCCCTGTAGCTGAATTAACACATTAACACTCAGATTCACCAGAGCTGCCTCATTTTGAGAAATATATGCGTGCTCCAGTTTTCCAATGTGACAGCACTGTTTGACAATCACATTTCTACTTAGAAAATGATGTACGCGTCACTGGATGATACGAATAACGACACAGATTCCATGGACACTCGGCACAAATACTAACACAAACAGGCCTATTCCTGTGGATATTGCAATATATTTTATTTATATGCACATTGGTTGATAGTGCAGAGCATCCGTCATGCAGTGTGCATATAAATAAAATATATTGCAATGTCCACGGGAATAGGCCTGTTAGTGTTAGTATTTGTTTTAAATGGCCAATATTCATGAGATTTAGAGAAAGCTGTGTGACATGGAAGTGAGACTCCCTAAATGAGCGAGTCTCACACACTTGATAGCTCTATATCTCTGTGATAATGACTAAATATGTGTGAAACATAGAAGGTGGCCTTGACATATTGCAGTCCATCGGATTGGTCCTACTGGGATATGTGTGAAATGTAGAAGGTGCCCTTGACATATTGCAGTCCATCGGATTGGTCATACTGGGATATGTGTGAAATGTAGAAGGTGACCTTGACATATTGCAGTCCATCGGATTGGTCATACTGGGATATGTGTGAAATGTAGAAGGTGACCTTGACATATTGCAGTCCATCGGATTGGTCATACTGGGATATGTGTGAAATGTAGAAGGTGACCTTGACATATTGCAGTCCATCGGATTGGTCTTACTGGGATATGTGTGAAATGTAGGTGGCCTTGACATATTGCAGTCCATCGGATTGGTCGTACTGGGAAATGTGTGAAATGTAGAAGGTGCCCTTGACATATTGCAGTCTATCGGATTGGTCGTACTGGGATGTTTGTGAAATGTAGAAGGTGCCCTTGACATATTGCAGTCCATTGGATTGGTCGTACTGGGATATGTGTGAAATGTAGAAGGTAACCTTGACATATTGCAGTCAATCGGATTGGTTGTACTGGGATATGTGTGAAATGTAGAAGGTGGCTTTGACATATTGCAGTCCATCGGATTGGTCGTACTGGGATATGTGTGAAATGTAGAAGGTGCCCTTGACATATTGCAGTCCATCGGATTGGTTGTACTGGGATATGTGTGAAATGTAGAAGGTGGGATAGACATATTGCAGTCCATCGGATTGGTCGTACTGGGATGTGTGTGAAATGTAGAAGGTGCCCTTGACATATTGCAGTCCATCGGATTGGTCGTACTGGGATATGTGTGAAATGTAGAAGGTGCCCTTGACATATTGCAGTCCATCGGATTGGTTGTACTGGGATATGTGTGAAAGGTAAAAGGTGACCTTGACATATTGCAGTCCATCGGATTGGTCGTACTGGGATATGTGTGAAATGTAGAAGGTGGCCTTGACATATTGCAGTCCATCGGATTGGTCGTACTGGGATATATGAGAAATGTAGAAGGTGGGCTTGACATATTGCAGTCCATCGCATTGGTCGTACTGGGATATGTGTGAAATGTAGAAGGTGACCTTGACATATTGCAGTCCATCGGATTGGTCGTACTGGGATATGTGTGAAATGTAGAAGGTGCCCTTAACATATTGCAGCCCATCGGATTGGTCGTACTGGGATGTGTGTGAAATGTAGAAGGTGACATTGACATATTGCAGCTCATCGGATTGGTCATACTGGGATGTTTGTGAAATGTAGAAGGTGCCCTTGACATATTGCAGTCCATCGGATTGGTCGTACTGGGATATGTGTGAAATGTAGAAGGTGCCCTTGACATATTGCAGTCCATCGGATTGGTCGTACTGGGATATGTGTGAAATGTAGAAGGTGGCCTTGACATATTGCAGTCCATCGGATTGGTCGTACTGGGATGTGTGTGAAATGTAGAAGGTGCCCTTGACATATTGCAGTCCATCGGATTGGTTGTACTGGGATATGTGTGAAATGTAAAAGGTGACCTTGACATATTGCAGTCCATCGGAATGGTCGTACTGGGATATGTGTGAAATGTAGGTGGCCTTGACATATTGCAGTCCATCGGATTGGTCGTACTGGGATATGTGTGAATTGTAGAAGGTGCCCTTGACATATTACAGTCCGTTGGATTGGTCGTACTGAGATATGTGTGAAATGTAGAAGGTGGCCTTGACATATTGCAGTCCATCGGATTGGTCGTACTGGGATATGTGTGAAATGTAGAAGGTGGCCTTGACATATTGCAGTCCATCGGATTGGTCGTACTGGGATGTGTGTGAAATGTAGAAGGTGCCCTTGACATATTGCAGTCCATCGGATTGGTTGTACTGGGATATGTGTGAAATGTAAAAGGTGACCTTGACATATTGCAGTCCATCGGAATGGTCGTACTGGGATATGTGTGAAATGTAGGTGGCCTTGACATATTGCAGTCCATCGGATTGGTCGTACTGGGATATGTGTGAATTGTAGAAGGTGCCCTTGACATATTACAGTCCGTTGGATTGGTCGTACTGAGATATGTGTGAAATGTAGAAGGTGGCCTTGACATATTGCAGTCCATCGGATTGGTCGTACTGGGATATGTGTGAAATGTAGAAGGTGGCCTTGACATATTGCAGTCCATCGGATTGGTCGTACTGGGATATGTGTGAAATGTAGAAGGTGCCCTTGACATATTGCAGTCCATCGGATTGGTCATACTGGGATATGTGTGAAATGTAGAAGGTGGCCTTGACATATTGCAGTCCATCGCATTGGTCGTACTGGGATATGTGTGAAATGTAGAAGGTGACCTTGACATATTGCAGTCCATCGGATTGGTCGTACTGGGATATGTGTGAAATGTAGAAGGTGCCCTTAACATATTGCAGCCCATCGGATTGATCATACTGGGATGTTTGTGAAATGTAGAAGGTGACCTTGACATATTGCAGCTCATCGGATTGGTCATACTGGGATGTTTGTGAAATGTAGAAGGTGCCCTTGACATATTGCAGTCCATTGGATTGGTCGTACTGGGATATGTGTGAAATGTAGAAAGTGCCCTTAACATATTGCAGTCCATCGGATTGGTCGTACTGGGATATGTGTGAAATGTAGAAGGTGGCCTTGACATATTGCAGTCCATCGGATTGGTCGTACTGGGATGTGTGTGAAATGTAGAAGGTGCCCTTGAAATATTGCAGTCCATCGGATTGGTCGTACTGGGATATGTGTGAAATGTAAAAGGTGACCTTGACATATTGCAGTCCGTCGGATTGGTCGTACTGGAATATGTGTGAAATGTAGAAGGTGGCTTTGACATATTGCAGTCCATCGGATTGGTCGTACTGGGATATGTGTGAAATGTAGAAGGTGCCCTTGACATATTGCAGTCCATCGGATTGGTCGTACTGGGATATGTGTGAAATATAGAAGGTGGCCTTGACATATTGCAGTCCATCGGATTGGTCGTACTGGGATGTGTGTGAAATGTAGAAGGTGCCCTTGACATATTGCAGTCCATCGGATTGGTTGTACTGGGATATGTGTGAAATGTAAAAGGTGACCTTGACATATTGCAGTCCATCGGATTGGTCGTACTGGGATATGTGTGAAATGTAGGTGGCCTTGACATATTGCAGTCCATCGGATTGGTCGTACTGGGATATGTGTGAATTGTAGAAGGTGCCCTTGACATATTGCAGTCCGTTGGATTGGTCGTACTGAGATATGTGTGAAATGTAGAAGGTGGCCTTGACATATTGCAGTCCATCGAATTGGTCGTACTGGGATATGTGTGAAATATAGAAGGTGGCCTTGACATATTGCAGTCCATCGGATTGGTCGTACTGGGATATGTGTGAAATGTAGAAGGTGCCCTTGACATATTGCAGTCCATCGGATTGGTTGTACTGGGATATGTGTGAAAGGTAAAAGGTGACCTTGACATATTGCAGTCCATCGGATTGGTCGTACTGGGATATGTGTGAAATGTAGAAGGTGGCCTTGACATATTGCAGTCCATCGGATTGGTCGTACTGGGATATATGAGAAATGTAGAAGGTGGGCTTGACATATTGCAGTCCATCGCATTGGTCGTACTGGGATATGTGTGAAATGTAGAAGGTGACCTTGACATATTGCAGTCCATCGGATTGGTCGTACTGGGATATGTGTGAAATGTAGAAGGTGCCCTTAACATATTGCAGCCCATCGGATTGGTCGTACTGGGATGTGTGTGAAATGTAGAAGGTGACATTAACATATTGCAGCTCATCGGATTGGTCATACTGGGATGTTTGTGAAATGTAGAAGGTGCCCTTGACATATTGCAGTCCATCGGATTGGTCGTACTGGGATATGTGTGAAATGTAGAAGGTGCCCTTGACATATTGCAGTCCATCGGATTGGTCGTACTGGGATATGTGTGAAATGTAGAAGGTGGCCTTGACATATTGCAGTCCATCGGATTGGTCGTACTGGGATGTGTGTGAAATGTAGAAGGTGCCCTTGACATATTGCAGTCCATCGGATTGGTTGTACTGGGATATGTGTGAAATGTAAAAGGTGACCTTGACATATTGCAGTCCATCGGAATGGTCGTACTGGGATATGTGTGAAATGTAGAAGGTGGCCTTGACATATTGCAGTCCATCGGATTGGTCGTACTGGGATGTGTGTGAAATGTAGAAGGTGCCCTTGAAATATTGCAGTCCATCGGATTGGTCGTACTGGGATATGTGTGAAATGTAAAAGGTGACCTTGACATATTGCAGTCCGTCGGATTGGTCGTACTGGAATATGTGTGAAATGTAGAAGGTGGCTTTGACATATTGCAGTCCATCGGATTGGTCGTACTGGGATATGTGTGAAATGTAGAAGGTGCCCTTGACATATTGCAGTCCATCGGATTGGTCGTACTGGGATATGTGTTAAATATAGAAGGTGGCCTTGACATATTGCAGTCCATCGGATTGGTCGTACTGGGATGTGTGTGAAATGTAGAAGGTGCCCTTGACATATTGCAGTCCATCGGATTGGTTGTACTGGGATATGTGTGAAATGTAAAAGGTGACCTTGACATATTGCAGTCCATCGGATTGGTCGTACTGGGATATGTGTGAAATGTAGGTGGCCTTGACATATTGCAGTCCATCGGATTGGTCGTACTGGGATATGTGTGAATTGTAGAAGGTGCCCTTGACATATTGCAGTCCGTTGGATTGGTCGTACTGAGATATGTGTGAAATGTAGAAGGTGGCCTTGACATATTGCAGTCCATCGAATTGGTCGTACTGGGATATGTGTGAAATATAGAAGGTGGCCTTGACATATTGCAGTCCATCGGATTGGTCGTACTGGGATATGTGTGAAATGTAGAAGGTGCCCTTGACATATTGCAGTCCATCGGATTGGTTGTACTGGGATATGTGTGAAAGGTAAAAGGTGACCTTGACATATTGCAGTCCATCGGATTGGTCGTACTGGGATATGTGTGAAATGTAGAAGGTGGCCTTGACATATTGCAGTCCATCGGATTGGTCGTACTGGGATATATGAGAAATGTAGAAGGTGGGCTTGACATATTGCAGTCCATCGCATTGGTCGTACTGGGATATGTGTGAAAGGTAAAAGGTGACCTTGACATATTGCAGTCCATCGGATTGGTCGTACTGGGATATGTGTGAAATGTAGAAGGTGGCCTTGACATATTGCAGTCCATCGGATTGGTCGTACTGGGATATGTGTGAAATGTAGAAGGTGCCCTTGACATATTGCAGTCCATCGGATTGGTCATTCTGGGATATGTGTGAAATGTAGAAGGTGGCCTTGACATATTGCAGTCCATCGCATTGGTCGTACTGGGATATGTGTGAAATGTAGAAGGTGACCTTGACATATTGCAGTCCATCGGATTGGTCGTACTGGGATATGTGTGAAATGTAGAAGGTGCCCTTAACATATTGCAGCCCATCGGATTGATCATACTGGGATGTTTGTGAAATGTAGAAGGTGACCTTGACATATTGCAGCTCATCGGATTGGTCATACTGGGATGTTTGTGAAATGTAGAAGGTGCCCTTGACATATTGCAGTCCATTGGATTGGTCGTACTGGGATATGTGTGAAATGTAGAAAGTGCCCTTAACATATTGCAGTCCATCGGATTGGTCGTACTGGGATATGTGTGAAATGTAGAAGGTGAGCTTGACATATTGCAGTCCATCGGATTGGTCGTACTGGGATGTGTGTGAAATGTAGAAGGTGCCCTTGAAATATTGCAGTCCATCGGATTGGTCGTACTGGGATATGTGTGAAATGTAAAAGGTGACCTTGACATATTGCAGTCCATCGGATTGGTCGTACTGGAATATGTGTGAAATGTAGAAGGTGGCTTTGACATATTGCAGTCCATCGGATTGGTCGTACTGGGATATGTGTGAAATGTAGAAGGTGCCCTTGACATATTGCAGTCCATCGGATTGGTCGTACTGGGATATGTGTGAAATATAGAAGGTGGCCTTGACATATTGCAGTCCATCGGATTGGTCGTACTGGGATGTGTGTGAAATGTAGAAGGTGCCCTTGACATATTGCAGTCCATCGGATTGGTTGTACTGGGATATGTGTGAAATGTAGAAGGTGGCCTTGACATATTGCAGTCCATCGCATTGGTCATACTGGGATATGTGTGAAATGTAGAAGGTGACCTTGACATATTGCAGTCCATCGGATTGGTCGTATTGGGATATGTGTGAAATGTAGAAGGTGGCCTTGACATATTGCAGCCCATCGGATTGGTCGTACTGGGATATGTGTGAAATGTAGAAGGTGCCCTTGACATATTGCAGTCCATCGGATTGGTCGTACTGGGATATGTGTGAAATGTAGAAGGTGGCCTTGACATATTGCAGTCCATCGGATTGGTTGTACTGGGATATGTGTGAAATGTAAAAGGTGACCTTCACATATTGCAGTCCATCGGATTGGTCGTACTGGGATATGTGTGAAATGTAGAAGGTGGATTTGACATATTGCAGTCCATCGGATTG
The DNA here is from genome assembly GCA_963995525.1 of Escarpia spicata. NCBI lineage: Eukaryota > Metazoa > Annelida > Polychaeta > Sabellida > Siboglinidae > Escarpia > Escarpia spicata. The sequence continues at coordinate 6,109,503 of OZ023206.1, read as the reverse complement.
GTCGTACTGGGATGTGTGTGAAATGTAGAAGGTGCCCTTGACATATTGCAGTCCATCGGATTGGTCGTACTGGGATATGTGTGAAATGTAGAAGGTGACCTTGACATATTGCAGTCCATCGGATTGGTCGTACTGGGATATGTGTGAAATGTAGAAGGTGCCCTTAACATATTGCAGCCCATCGGATTGGTCGTACTGGGATGTGTGTGAAATGTAGAAGGTGACCTTCACATATTGCAGCTCATCGGATTGGTCATACTGGGATGTTTGTGAAATGTAGAAGGTGCCCTTGACATATTGCAGTCCATCGGATTGGTCGTACTGGGATTTGTGTGAAATGTAGAAGGTGGCCTTGACATATTGCAGTCCATCGGATTGGTCGTACTGGGATGTGTGTGAAATGTAGAAGGTGCCCTTGACATATTGCAGTCCATCGGATTGGTTGTACTGGGATATGTGTGAAATGTAAAAGGTGACCTTAACATATTGCAGTCCATCGGATTGGTCGTACTGGGATATGTGTGAAATGTAGAAGGTGGCCTTGACATATTGCAGTCCATCGGATTGGTCGTACTGGGATGTGTGTGAAATGTAGAAGGTGCCCTTGACATATTGCAGCCCATCGGATTGGTCGTACTGGGATGTGTGTGAAATGTAGAAGGTGCCCTTGACATATTGCAGTCCATTGGATTGGTCGTACTGGGATATGTGTGAAATGTAGAAGGTAACCTTGACATATTGCAGTCCATCGGATTGGTCGTACTGGGATATGTGTGAAATGTAGAAGGTGGCCTTGACATATTGCAATCCATTTGAATTGGTCGTACTGGGATATGTGTGAAATGTAGAAGGTGCCCTTGACATATTGCAGTCCATCGGATTGGTCATACTGGGATATGTGTGAAATGTAGAAGGTGGCCTTGACATATTGCAGTCCATCGGATTGGTCGTACTGGGATGTGTGTGAAATGTAGAAGGTGCCCTTGACATATTGCAGTCCATCGGATTGGTTGTACTGGGATATGTGTGAAATGTAGAAGGTGACCTTGACATATTGCAGTCCATCGGATTGGTCGTACTGGGATATGTGTGAAATGTAGAAGGTGGCCTTGACATATTGCAGTCCATCGGATTGGTTGTACTGGGATATGTGTGAAATGTAGAAGGTGCCCTTGACATATTGCAGTCCATCGGATTGGTCGTACTGGGATATGTGTGAAATGTAGGTGGCCTTGACATATTGCAGTCCATTGGATTGGTCGTACTGGGATATGTGTGAAATGTAGAAGGTAACCTTGACATATTGCAGTCCATCGGATTGGTCGTACTGGGATATGTGTGAAATGTAGAAGGTGGCCTTGACATATTGCAATCCATTTGAATTGGTCGTACTGCGATGTGTGTGAAATGTAGAAGGTGCCCTTGACATATTGCAGTCCATCGGATTGGTCGTATTGGGATATGTGTGAAATGTAGAAGGTGCCCTTGACATATTGCAGTCCATCGGATTGGTTGTACTGGGATGTGTGTGAAATGTAGAAGGTGGCCTTGACTTATTGCAGTCCATCGGATTGATCGTACTGGGATATGTGTGAAATGTAGAAGGTGACCTTGACATATTGCAGTCCATCGGATTGGTCGTACTGGGATATGTGTGAAATGTAGAAGGTGGCCTTGACATATTGCAATCCATTTGAATTGGTCGTACTGCGATGTGTGTGAAATGTAGAAGGTGCCCTTGACATATTGCAGTCCATCGGATTGGTCGTATTGGGATATGTGTGAAATGTAGAAGGTGCCCTTGACATATTGCAGTCCATCGGATTGGTTGTACTGGGATGTGTGTGAAATGTAGAAGGTGGCCTTGACTTATTGCAGTCCATCGGATTGATCGTACTGGGATATGTGTGAAATGTAGAAGGTGACCTTGACATATTGCAGTCCATCGGATTGGTCGTACTGGGATATGTGTGAAATGTATGTGGCCTTGACATATTGCAGCCCATCGGATTGGTCGTACTGGGATGTGTGTGAAATGTAGAAGGTGCCCTTGACATATTGCAGTCCATCGGATTGGTCGTACTGGGATATGTGTGAAATGTAGAAGGTGCCCTTGACATATTGCAGTCCATCGGATTGGTCGTACTGGGATATGTGTGAAATGTAGAAGGTGGCCTTGACATATTGCAGTCCATCGGATTGGTCGTACTGGGATATGTGTGAAATGTAGAAGGTGGGCTTGACATATTGCAGTCCGTCGGATTGGTCGTACTGGGATATGTGTGAAATGTAGAAGGTGCCCTTGACATATTGCAGTCCATCGGATTGGTCGTACTGGGATATGTGTGAAATGTAGAAGGTGGCCTTGACATATTGCAGTCCATCGGATTGGTCGTACTGGGATATGTGTGAAATGTAGAAGGTGGCCTTGACATATTGCAATCCATTTGAATTGGTCGTACTGGGATGTGTGTGAAATGTAGAAGGTGCCCTTGACATATTGCAGTCCATCGGATTGGTTGTACTGGGATATGTGTGAAATGTAGAAGGTGCCCTTGACATATTGCAGTCCATCGGATTGGTCGTACTGGGATATGTGTGAAATGTAGGTGGCCTTGACATATTGCAGTCCATTGGATTGGTCGTACTGGGATATGTGTGAAATGTAGAAGGTAACCTTGACATATTGCAGTCCATCGGATTGGTCGTACTGGGATATGTGTGAAATGTAGAAGGTGGCCTTGCCATATTGCAATCCATTTGAATTGGTCGTACTGCGATGTGTGTGAAATGTAGAAGGTGCCCTTGACATATTGCAGTCCATCGGATTGGTCGTACTGGGATATGTGTGAAATGTAGAAGGTGCCCTTGACATATTGCAGTCCATCGGATTGGTCGTATTGGGATATGTGTGAAATGTAGAAGGTGCCCTTGACATATTGCAGTCCATCGGATTGGTTGTACTGGGATATGTGTGAAATGTAGAAGGTGCCCTTGACATATTGCAGTCCATCGGATTGGTCGTACTGGGATATGTGTGAAATGTAGGTGGCCTTGACATATTGCAGTCCATTGGATTGGTCGTACTGGGATATGTGTGAAATGTAGAAGGTAACCTTGACATATTGCAGTCCATCGGATTGGTCGTACTGGGATATGTGTGAAATGTAGAAGGTGGCCTTGACATATTGCAATCCATTTGAATTGGTCGTACTGCGATGTGTGTGAAATGTAGAAGGTGCCCTTGACATATTGCAGTCCATCGGATTGGTCGTATTGGGATATGTGTGAAATGTAGAAGGTGCCCTTGACATATTGCAGTCCATCGGATTGGTTGTACTGGGATGTGTGTGAAATGTAGAAGGTGGCCTTGACTTATTGCAGTCCATCGGATTGATCGTACTGGGATATGTGTGAAATGTAGAAGGTGACCTTGACATATTGCAGTCCATCGGATTGGTCGTACTGGGATATGTGTGAAATGTAGAAGGTGGCCTTGACATATTGCAATCCATTTGAATTGGTCGTACTGCGATGTGTGTGAAATGTAGAAGGTGCCCTTGACATATTGCAGTCCATCGGATTGGTCGTATTGGGATATGTGTGAAATGTAGAAGGTGCCCTTGACATATTGCAGTCCATCGGATTGGTTGTACTGGGATGTGTGTGAAATGTAGAAGGTGGCCTTGACTTATTGCAGTCCATCGGATTGATCGTACTGGGATATGTGTGAAATGTAGAAGGTGACCTTGACATATTGCAGTCCATCGGATTGGTCGTACTGGGATATGTGTGAAATGTATGTGGCCTTGACATATTGCAGCCCATCGGATTGGTCGTACTGGGATGTGTGTGAAATGTAGAAGGTGCCCTTGACATATTGCAGTCCATCGGATTGGTCGTACTGGGATATGTGTGAAATGTAGAAGGTGCCCTTGACATATTGCAGTCCATCGGATTGGTCGTACTGGGATATGTGTGAAATGTAGAAGGTGGCCTTGACATATTGCAGTCCATCGGATTGGTCGTACTGGGATATGTGTGAAATGTAGAAGGTGGGCTTGACATATTGCAGTCCGTCGGATTGGTCGTACTGGGATATGTGTGAAATGTAGAAGGTGCCCTTGACATATTGCAGTCCATCGGATTGGTCGTACTGGGATATGTGTGAAATGTAGAAGGTGGCCTTGACATATTGCAGTCCATCGGATTGGTCGTACTGGGATATGTGTGAAATGTAGAAGGTGGCCTTGACATATTGCAATCCATTTGAATTGGTCGTACTGGGATGTGTGTGAAATGTAGAAGGTGCCCTTGACATATTGCAGTCCATCGGATTGGTTGTACTGGGATATGTGTGAAATGTAGAAGGTGCCCTTGACATATTGCAGTCCATCGGATTGGTCGTACTGGGATATGTGTGAAATGTAGGTGGCCTTGACATATTGCAGTCCATTGGATTGGTCGTACTGGGATATGTGTGAAATGTAGAAGGTAACCTTGACATATTGCAGTCCATCGGATTGGTCGTACTGGGATATGTGTGAAATGTAGAAGGTGGCCTTGCCATATTGCAATCCATTTGAATTGGTCGTACTGCGATGTGTGTGAAATGTAGAAGGTGCCCTTGACATATTGCAGTCCATCGGATTGGTCGTACTGGGATATGTGTGAAATGTAGAAGGTGCCCTTGACATATTGCAGTCCATCGGATTGGTCGTATTGGGATATGTGTGAAATGTAGAAGGTGCCCTTGACATATTGCAGTCCATCGGATTGGTTGTACTGGGATATGTGTGAAATGTAGAAGGTGGCCTTGACATATTGCAGTCCATCGGATTGATCGTACTGGGATATGTGTGAAATGTAGAAGGTGACCTTGACATATTGCAGTCCATCGGATTGGTCGTACTGGGATATGTGTGAAATGTAGGTGGCCTTGACATATTGCAGCCCATCGGATTGGTCGTACTGGGATGTGTGTGAAATGTAGAAGGTGCCCTTGACATATTGCAGTCCATCGGATTGGTTGTACTGGGATATGTGTGAAATGTAAAAGGTGCCCTTGACATATTGCAGTCCATCGGATTGGTGGTACTGGGATATGTGTGAAATGTAGAAGGTGGCCTTGACATATTGCAGTCCATCGGATTGATCGTACTGGGATATGTGTGAAATGTAGAAGGTGACCTTGACATATTGCAATCCATCGGATTGGTCGTACTGGGATATGTGTGAAATGTAGGTGGCCTTGACATATTGCAGCCCATCGGATTGGTCGTACTGGGATGTGTGTGAAATGTAGAAGGTGCCCTTGACATATTGCAGTCCATCGGATTGGTCGTACTGGGATATGTGTGAAATGTAGAAGGTGCCCTTGACATATTGCAGTCCATCGGATTGGTCGTACTGGGATATGTGTGAAATGTAGAAGGTGGCCTTGACATATTGCAGTCCATCGGATTGGTCGTACTGGGATATGTGTGAAATGTAGAAGGTGCCCTTGACATATTGCAGTCCATCGGATTGGTCATTCTGGGATATGTGTGAAATGTAGAAGGTGGCCTTGACATATTGCAGTCCATCGCATTGGTCGTACTGGGATATGTGTGAAATGTAGAAGGTGACCTTGACATATTGCAGTCCATCGGATTGGTCGTACTGGGATATGTGTGAAATGTAGAAGGTGCCCTTAACATATTGCAGCCCATCGGATTGATCATACTGGGATGTTTGTGAAATGTAGAAGGTGACCTTGACATATTGCAGCTCATCGGATTGGTCATACTGGGATGTTTGTGAAATGTAGAAGGTGCCCTTGACATATTGCAGTCCATTGGATTGGTCGTACTGGGATATGTGTGAAATGTAGAAAGTGCCCTTAACATATTGCAGTCCATCGGATTGGTCGTACTGGGATATGTGTGAAATGTAGAAGGTGAGCTTGACATATTGCAGTCCATCGGATTGGTCGTACTGGGATGTGTGTGAAATGTAGAAGGTGCCCTTGAAATATTGCAGTCCATCGGATTGGTCGTACTGGGATATGTGTGAAATGTAAAAGGTGACCTTGACATATTGCAGTCCATCGGATTGGTCGTACTGGAATATGTGTGAAATGTAGAAGGTGGCTTTGACATATTGCAGTCCATCGGATTGGTCGTACTGGGATATGTGTGAAATGTAGAAGGTGCCCTTGACATATTGCAGTCCATCGGATTGGTCGTACTGGGATATGTGTGAAATATAGAAGGTGGCCTTGACATATTGCAGTCCATCGGATTGGTCGTACTGGGATGTGTGTGAAATGTAGAAGGTGCCCTTGACATATTGCAGTCCATCGGATTGGTTGTACTGGGATATGTGTGAAATGTAGAAGGTGGCCTTGACATATTGCAGTCCATCGCATTGGTCATACTGGGATATGTGTGAAATGTAGAAGGTGACCTTGACATATTGCAGTCCATCGGATTGGTCGTATTGGGATATGTGTGAAATGTAGAAGGTGACCTTGACATATTGCAGCCCATCGGATTGGTCGTACTGGGATATGTGTGAAATGTAGAAGGTGCCCTTGACATATTGCAGTCCATCGGATTGGTCGTACTGGGATATGTGTGAAATGTAGAAGGTGGCCTTGACATATTGCAGTCCATCGGATTGGTTGTACTGGGATATGTGTGAAATGTAAAAGGTGACCTTCACATATTGCAGTCCATCGGATTGGTCGTACTGGGATATGTGTGAAATGTAGAAGGTGGATTTGACATATTGCAGTCCATCGGATTGGTCGTACTGGGATGTGTGTGAAATGTAGAAGGTGCCCTTGACATATTGCAGTCCATCGGATTGGTCGTACTGGGATATGTGTGAAATGTAGAAGGTGACCTTGACATATTGCAGTCCATCGGATTGGTCGTACTGGGATATGTGTGAAATGTAGAAGGTGCCCTTAACATATTGCAGCCCATCGGATTGGTCGTACTGGGATGTGTGTGAAATGTAGAAGGTGACCTTCACATATTGCAGCTCATCGGATTGGTCATACTGGGATGTTTGTGAAATGTAGAAGGTGCCCTTGACATATTGCAGTCCATCGGATTGGTCGTACTGGGATTTGTGTGAAATGTAGAAGGTGGCCTTGACATATTGCAGTCCATCGGATTGGTCGTACTGGGATGTGTGTGAAATGTAGAAGGTGCCCTTGACATATTGCAGTCCATCGGATTGGTTGTACTGGGATATGTGTGAAATGTAAAAGGTGACCTTAACATATTGCAGTCCATCGGATTGGTCGTACTGGGATATGTGTGAAATGTAGAAGGTGGCCTTGACATATTGCAGTCCATCGGATTGGTCGTACTGGGATGTGTGTGAAATGTAGAAGGTGCCCTTGACATATTGCAGCCCATCGGATTGGTCGTACTGGGATGTGTGTGAAATGTAGAAGGTGCCCTTGACATATTGCAGTCCATTGGATTGGTCGTACTGGGATATGTGTGAAATGTAGAAGGTAACCTTGACATATTGCAGTCCATCGGATTGGTCGTACTGGGATATGTGTGAAATGTAGAAGGTGGCCTTGACATATTGCAATCCATTTGAATTGGTCGTACTGGGATATGTGTGAAATGTAGAAGGTGCCCTTGACATATTGCAGTCCATCGGATTGGTCATACTGGGATATGTGTGAAATGTAGAAGGTGGCCTTGACATATTGCAGTCCATCGGATTGGTCGTACTGGGATGTGTGTGAAATGTAGAAGGTGCCCTTGACATATTGCAGTCCATCGGATTGGTTGTACTGGGATATGTGTGAAATGTAGAAGGTGACCTTGACATATTGCAGTCCATCGGATTGGTCGTACTGGGATATGTGTGAAATGTAGAAGGTGGCCTTGACATATTGCAGTCCATCGGATTGGTTGTACTGGGATATGTGTGAAATGTAGAAGGTGCCCTTGACATATTGCAGTCCATCGGATTGGTCGTACTGGGATATGTGTGAAATGTAGGTGGCCTTGACATATTGCAGTCCATTGGATTGGTCGTACTGGGATATGTGTGAAATGTAGAAGGTAACCTTGACATATTGCAGTCCATCGGATTGGTCGTACTGGGATATGTGTGAAATGTAGAAGGTGGCCTTGACATATTGCAATCCATTTGAATTGGTCGTACTGCGATGTGTGTGAAATGTAGAAGGTGCCCTTGACATATTGCAGTCCATCGGATTGGTCGTATTGGGATATGTGTGAAATGTAGAAGGTGCCCTTGACATATTGCAGTCCATCGGATTGGTTGTACTGGGATGTGTGTGAAATGTAGAAGGTGGCCTTGACTTATTGCAGTCCATCGGATTGATCGTACTGGGATATGTGTGAAATGTAGAAGGTGACCTTGACATATTGCAGTCCATCGGATTGGTCGTACTGGGATATGTGTGAAATGTAGAAGGTGGCCTTGACATATTGCAATCCATTTGAATTGGTCGTACTGCGATGTGTGTGAAATGTAGAAGGTGCCCTTGACATATTGCAGTCCATCGGATTGGTCGTATTGGGATATGTGTGAAATGTAGAAGGTGCCCTTGACATATTGCAGTCCATCGGATTGGTTGTACTGGGATGTGTGTGAAATGTAGAAGGTGGCCTTGACTTATTGCAGTCCATCGGATTGATCGTACTGGGATATGTGTGAAATGTAGAAGGTGACCTTGACATATTGCAGTCCATCGGATTGGTCGTACTGGGATATGTGTGAAATGTATGTGGCCTTGACATATTGCAGCCCATCGGATTGGTCGTACTGGGATGTGTGTGAAATGTAGAAGGTGCCCTTGACATATTGCAGTCCATCGGATTGGTCGTACTGGGATATGTGTGAAATGTAGAAGGTGCCCTTGACATATTGCAGTCCATCGGATTGGTCGTACTGGGATATGTGTGAAATGTAGAAGGTGGCCTTGACATATTGCAGTCCATCGGATTGGTCGTACTGGGATATGTGTGAAATGTAGAAGGTGGGCTTGACATATTGCAGTCCGTCGGATTGGTCGTACTGGGATATGTGTGAAATGTAGAAGGTGCCCTTGACATATTGCAGTCCATCGGATTGGTCGTACTGGGATATGTGTGAAATGTAGAAGGTGGCCTTGACATATTGCAGTCCATCGGATTGGTCGTACTGGGATATGTGTGAAATGTAGAAGGTGGCCTTGACATATTGCAATCCATTTGAATTGGTCGTACTGGGATGTGTGTGAAATGTAGAAGGTGCCCTTGACATATTGCAGTCCATCGGATTGGTTGTACTGGGATATGTGTGAAATGTAGAAGGTGCCCTTGACATATTGCAGTCCATCGGATTGGTCGTACTGGGATATGTGTGAAATGTAGGTGGCCTTGACATATTGCAGTCCATTGGATTGGTCGTACTGGGATATGTGTGAAATGTAGAAGGTAACCTTGACATATTGCAGTCCATCGGATTGGTCGTACTGGGATATGTGTGAAATGTAGAAGGTGGCCTTGCCATATTGCAATCCATTTGAATTGGTCGTACTGCGATGTGTGTGAAATGTAGAAGGTGCCCTTGACATATTGCAGTCCATCGGATTGGTCGTACTGGGATATGTGTGAAATGTAGAAGGTGCCCTTGACATATTGCAGTCCATCGGATTGGTCGTATTGGGATATGTGTGAAATGTAGAAGGTGCCCTTGACATATTGCAGTCCATCGGATTGGTTGTACTGGGATATGTGTGAAATGTAGAAGGTGGCCTTGACATATTGCAGTCCATCGGATTGATCGTACTGGGATATGTGTGAAATGTAGAAGGTGACCTTGACATATTGCAGTCCATCGGATTGGTCGTACTGGGATATGTGTGAAATGTAGGTGGCCTTGACATATTGCAGCCCATCGGATTGGTCGTACTGGGATGTGTGTGAAATGTAGAAGGTGCCCTTGACATATTGCAGTCCATCGGATTGGTTGTACTGGGATATGTGTGAAATGTAAAAGGTGCCCTTGACATATTGCAGTCCATCGGATTGGTGGTACTGGGATATGTGTGAAATGTAGAAGGTGGCCTTGACATATTGCAGTCCATCGGATTGATCGTACTGGGATATGTGTGAAATGTAGAAGGTGACCTTGACATATTGCAGTCCATCGGATTGGTCGTACTGGGATATGTGTGAAATGTAGGTGGCCTTGACATATTGCAGCCCATCGGATTGGTCGTACTGGGATGTGTGTGAAATGTAGAAGGTGCCCTTGACATATTGCAGTCCATCGGATTGGTTGTACTGGGATATGTGTGAAATGTAAAAGGTGCCCTTGACATATTGCAGTCCATCGGATTGGTGGTACTGGGATATGTGTGAAATGTAGAAGGTGGCCTTGACATATTGCAGTCCATCGGATTGATCGTACTGGGATATGTGTGAAATGTAGAAGGTGACCTTGACATATTGCAATCCATCGGATTGGTCGTACTGGGATATGTGTGAAATGTAGGTGGCCTTGACATATTGCAGCCCATCGGATTGGTCGTACTGGGATGTGTGTGAAATGTAGAAGGTGCCCTTGACATATTGCAGTCCATCGGATTGGTCGTACTGGGATATGTGTGAAATGTAGAAGGTGCCCTTGACATATTGCAGTCCATCGGATTGGTCGTACTGGGATATGTGTGAAATGTAGAAGGTGGCCTTGACATATTGCAGTCCATCGGATTGGTCGTACTGGGATATGTGTGAAATGTAGAAGGTGCCCTTGACATATTGCAGTCCATCGGATTGGTCATTCTGGGATATGTGTGAAATGTAGAAGGTGGCCTTGACATATTGCAGTCCATCGCATTGGTCGTACTGGGATATGTGTGAAATGTAGAAGGTGACCTTGACATATTGCAGTCCATCGGATTGGTCGTACTGGGATATGTGTGAAATGTAGAAGGTGCCCTTAACATATTGCAGCCCATCGGATTGATCATACTGGGATGTTTGTGAAATGTAGAAGGTGACCTTGACATATTGCAGCTCATCGGATTGGTCATACTGGGATGTTTGTGAAATGTAGAAGGTGCCCTTGACATATTGCAGTCCATTGGATTGGTCGTACTGGGATATGTGTGAAATGTAGAAAGTGCCCTTAACATATTGCAGTCCATCGGATTGGTCGTACTGGGATATGTGTGAAATGTAGAAGGTGAGCTTGACATATTGCAGTCCATCGGATTGGTCGTACTGGGATGTGTGTGAAATGTAGAAGGTGCCCTTGAAATATTGCAGTCCATCGGATTGGTCGTACTGGGATATGTGTGAAATGTAAAAGGTGACCTTGACATATTGCAGTCCATCGGATTGGTCGTACTGGAATATGTGTGAAATGTAGAAGGTGGCTTTGACATATTGCAGTCCATCGGATTGGTCGTACTGGGATATGTGTGAAATGTAGAAGGTGCCCTTGACATATTGCAGTCCATCGGATTGGTCGTACTGGGATATGTGTGAAATATAGAAGGTGGCCTTGACATATTGCAGTCCATCGGATTGGTCGTACTGGGATGTGTGTGAAATGTAGAAGGTGCCCTTGACATATTGCAGTCCATCGGATTGGTTGTACTGGGATATGTGTGAAATGTAGAAGGTGGCCTTGACATATTGCAGTCCATCGCATTGGTCATACTGGGATATGTGTGAAATGTAGAAGGTGACCTTGACATATTGCAGTCCATCGGATTGGTCGTATTGGGATATGTGTGAAATGTAGAAGGTGGCCTTGACATATTGCAGCCCATCGGATTGGTCGTACTGGGATATGTGTGAAATGTAGAAGGTGCCCTTGACATATTGCAGTCCATCGGATTGGTCGTACTGGGATATGTGTGAAATGTAGAAGGTGGCCTTGACATATTGCAGTCCATCGGATTGGTTGTACTGGGATATGTGTGAAATGTAAAAGGTGACCTTCACATATTGCAGTCCATCGGATTGGTCGTACTGGGATATGTGTGAAATGTAGAAGGTGGATTTGACATATTGCAGTCCATCGGATTGGTCGTACTGGGATGTGTGTGAAATGTAGAAGGTGCCCTTGACATATTGCAGTCCATCGGATTGGTCGTACTGGGATATGTGTGAAATGTAGAAGGTGACCTTGACATATTGCAGTCCATCGGATTGGTCGTACTGGGATATGTGTGAAATGTAGAAGGTGGCCTTGACATATTGCAATCCATTTGAATTGGTCGTACTGGGATGTGTGTGAAATGTAGAAGGTGCCCTTGACATATTGCAGTCCATCGGATTGGTTGTACTGGGATATGTGTGAAATGTAGAAGGTGCCCTTGACATATTGCAGTCCATCGGATTGGTCGTACTGGGATATGTGTGAAATGTAGGTGGCCTTGACATATTGCAGTCCATTGGATTGGTCGTACTGGGATATGTGTGAAATGTAGAAGGTAACCTTGACATATTGCAGTCCATCGGATTGGTCGTACTGGGATATGTGTGAAATGTAGAAGGTGGCCTTGCCATATTGCAATCCATTTGAATTGGTCGTACTGCGATGTGTGTGAAATGTAGAAGGTGCCCTTGACATATTGCAGTCCATCGGATTGGTCGTACTGGGATATGTGTGAAATGTAGAAGGTGCCCTTGACATATTGCAGTCCATCGGATTGGTCGTATTGGGATATGTGTGAAATGTAGAAGGTGCCCTTGACATATTGCAGTCCATCGGATTGGTTGTACTGGGATATGTGTGAAATGTAGAAGGTGGCCTTGACATATTGCAGTCCATCGGATTGATCGTACTGGGATATGTGTGAAATGTAGAAGGTGACCTTGACATATTGCAGTCCATCGGATTGGTCGTACTGGGATATGTGTGAAATGTAGGTGGCCTTGACATATTGCAGCCCATCGGATTGGTCGTACTGGGATGTGTGTGAAATGTAGAAGGTGCCCTTGACATATTGCAGTCCATCGGATTGGTTGTACTGGGATATGTGTGAAATGTAAAAGGTGCCCTTGACATATTGCAGTCCATCGGATTGGTGGTACTGGGATATGTGTGAAATGTAGAAGGTGGCCTTGACATATTGCAGTCCATCGGATTGATCGTACTGGGATATGTGTGAAATGTAGAAGGTGACCTTGACATATTGCAATCCATCGGATTGGTCGTACTGGGATATGTGTGAAATGTAGGTGGCCTTGACATATTGCAGCCCATCGGATTGGTCGTACTGGGATGTGTGTGAAATGTAGAAGGTGCCCTTGACATATTGCAGTCCATCGGATTGGTCGTACTGGGATATGTGTGAAATGTAGAAGGTGCCCTTGACATATTGCAGTCCATCGGATTGGTCGTACTGGGATATGTGTGAAATGTAGAAGGTGCCCTTGACATATTGCAGTCCATCGGATTGGTCGTACTGGGATATGTGTGAAATGTAGAAGGTGCCCTTGACATATTGCAGTCCATCGGATTGGTCGTACTGGGATATGTGTGAAATGTAGAAGGTGCCCTTGACATATTACAGTCCGTTGGATTGGTCGTACTGAGATATGTGTGAAATGTAGAAGGTGGCCTTGACATATTGCAGTCCATCGGATTGGTCGTACTGGGATATGTGTGAAATGTAGAAGGTGGCCTTGACATATTGCAGTCCATCGGATTGGTCGTACTGGGATGTGTGTGAAATGTAGAAGGTGCCCTTGACATATTGCAGTCCATCGGATTGGTTGTACTGGGATATGTGTGAAATGTAAAAGGTGACCTTGACATATTGCAGTCCATCGGAATGGTCGTACTGGGATATGTGTGAAATGTAGGTGGCCTTGACATATTGCAGTCCATCGGATTGGTCGTACTGGGATATGTGTGAATTGTAGAAGGTGCCCTTGACATATTACAGTCCGTTGGATTGGTCGTACTGAGATATGTGTGAAATGTAGAAGGTGGCCTTGACATATTGCAGTCCATCGGATTGGTCGTACTGGGATATGTGTGAAATGTAGAAGGTGGCCTTGACATATTGCAGTCCATCGGATTGGTCGTACTGGGATATGTGTGAAATGTAGAAGGTGCCCTTGACATATTGCAGTCCATCGGATTGGTCATACTGGGATATGTGTGAAATGTAGAAGGTGGCCTTGACATATTGCAGTCCATCGCATTGGTCGTACTGGGATATGTGTGAAATGTAGAAGGTGACCTTGACATATTGCAGTCCATCGGATTGGTCGTACTGGGATATGTGTGAAATGTAGAAGGTGCCCTTAACATATTGCAGCCCATCGGATTGATCATACTGGGATGTTTGTGAAATGTAGAAGGTGACCTTGACATATTGCAGCTCATCGGATTGGTCATACTGGGATGTTTGTGAAATGTAGAAGGTGCCCTTGACATATTGCAGTCCATTGGATTGGTCGTACTGGGATATGTGTGAAATGTAGAAAGTGCCCTTAACATATTGCAGTCCATCGGATTGGTCGTACTGGGATATGTGTGAAATGTAGAAGGTGGCCTTGACATATTGCAGTCCATCGGATTGGTCGTACTGGGATGTGTGTGAAATGTAGAAGGTGCCCTTGAAATATTGCAGTCCATCGGATTGGTCGTACTGGGATATGTGTGAAATGTAAAAGGTGACCTTGACATATTGCAGTCCGTCGGATTGGTCGTACTGGAATATGTGTGAAATGTAGAAGGTGGCTTTGACATATTGCAGTCCATCGGATTGGTCGTACTGGGATATGTGTGAAATGTAGAAGGTGCCCTTGACATATTGCAGTCCATCGGATTGGTCGTACTGGGATATGTGTGAAATATAGAAGGTGGCCTTGACATATTGCAGTCCATCGGATTGGTCGTACTGGGATGTGTGTGAAATGTAGAAGGTGCCCTTGACATATTGCAGTCCATCGGATTGGTTGTACTGGGATATGTGTGAAATGTAAAAGGTGACCTTGACATATTGCAGTCCATCGGATTGGTCGTACTGGGATATGTGTGAAATGTAGGTGGCCTTGACATATTGCAGTCCATCGGATTGGTCGTACTGGGATATGTGTGAATTGTAGAAGGTGCCCTTGACATATTGCAGTCCGTTGGATTGGTCGTACTGAGATATGTGTGAAATGTAGAAGGTGGCCTTGACATATTGCAGTCCATCGAATTGGTCGTACTGGGATATGTGTGAAATATAGAAGGTGGCCTTGACATATTGCAGTCCATCGGATTGGTCGTACTGGGATATGTGTGAAATGTAGAAGGTGCCCTTGACATATTGCAGTCCATCGGATTGGTTGTACTGGGATATGTGTGAAAGGTAAAAGGTGACCTTGACATATTGCAGTCCATCGGATTGGTCGTACTGGGATATGTGTGAAATGTAGAAGGTGGCCTTGACATATTGCAGTCCATCGGATTGGTCGTACTGGGATATATGAGAAATGTAGAAGGTGGGCTTGACATATTGCAGTCCATCGCATTGGTCGTACTGGGATATGTGTGAAATGTAGAAGGTGACCTTGACATATTGCAGTCCATCGGATTGGTCGTACTGGGATATGTGTGAAATGTAGAAGGTGCCCTTAACATATTGCAGCCCATCGGATTGGTCGTACTGGGATGTGTGTGAAATGTAGAAGGTGACATTGACATATTGCAGCTCATCGGATTGGTCATACTGGGATGTTTGTGAAATGTAGAAGGTGCCCTTGACATATTGCAGTCCATCGGATTGGTCGTACTGGGATATGTGTGAAATGTAGAAGGTGCCCTTGACATATTGCAGTCCATCGGATTGGTCGTACTGGGATATGTGTGAAATGTAGAAGGTGGCCTTGACATATTGCAGTCCATCGGATTGGTCGTACTGGGATGTGTGTGAAATGTAGAAGGTGCCCTTGACATATTGCAGTCCATCGGATTGGTTGTACTGGGATATGTGTGAAATGTAAAAGGTGACCTTGACATATTGCAGTCCATCGGAATGGTCGTACTGGGATATGTGTGAAATGTAGAAGGTGGCCTTGACATATTGCAGTCCATCGGATTGGTCGTACTGGGATGTGTGTGAAATGTAGAAGGTGCCCTTGAAATATTGCAGTCCATCGGATTGGTCGTACTGGGATATGTGTGAAATGTAAAAGGTGACCTTGACATATTGCAGTCCGTCGGATTGGTCGTACTGGAATATGTGTGAAATGTAGAAGGTGGCTTTGACATATTGCAGTCCATCGGATTGGTCGTACTGGGATATGTGTGAAATGTAGAAGGTGCCCTTGACATATTGCAGTCCATCGGATTGGTCATTCTGGGATATGTGTGAAATGTAGAAGGTGGCCTCGACATATTGCAGTCCATCGCATTGGTCGTACTGGGATATGTGTGAAATGTAGAAGGTGACCTTGACATATTGCAGTCCATCGGATTGGTCGTACTGGGATATGTGTGAAATGTAGAAGGTGCCCTTAACATATTGCAGCCCATCGGATTGATCATACTGGGATGTTTGTGAAATGTAGAAGGTGACCTTGACATATTGCAGCTCATCGGATTGGTCATACTGGGATGTTTGTGAAATGTAGAAGGTGCCCTTGACATATTGCAGTCCATTGGATTGGTCGTACTGGGATATGTGTGAAATGTAGAAAGTGCCCTTAACATATTGCAGTCCATCGGATTGGTCGTACTGGGATATGTGTGAAATGTAGAAGGTGAGCTTGACATATTGCAGTCCATCGGATTGGTCGTACTGGGATGTGTGTGAAATGTAGAAGGTGCCCTTGAAATATTGCAGTCCATCGGATTGGTCGTACTGGGATATGTGTGAAATGTAAAAGGTGACCTTGACATATTGCAGTCCATCGGATTGGTCGTACTGGAATATGTGTGAAATGTAGAAGGTGGCTTTGACATATTGCAGTCCATCGGATTGGTCGTACTGGGATATGTGTGAAATGTAGAAGGTGCCCTTGACATATTGCAGTCCATCGGATTGGTCGTACTGGGATATGTGTGAAATATAGAAGGTGGCCTTGACATATTGCAGTCCATCGGATTGGTCGTACTGGGATGTGTGTGAAATGTAGAAGGTGCCCTTGACATATTGCAGTCCATCGGATTGGTTGTACTGGGATATGTGTGAAATGTAGAAGGTGGCCTTGACATATTGCAGTCCATCGCATTGGTCATACTGGGATATGTGTGAAATGTAGAAGGTGACCTTGACATATTGCAGTCCATCGGATTGGTCGTATTGGGATATGTGTGAAATGTAGAAGGTGGCCTTGACATATTGCAGCCCATCGGATTGGTCGTACTGGGATATGTGTGAAATGTAGAAGGTGCCCTTGACATATTGCAGTCCATCGGATTGGTCGTACTGGGATATGTGTGAAATGTAGAAGGTGGCCTTGACATATTGCAGTCCATCGGATTGGTTGTACTGGGATATGTGTGAAATGTAAAAGGTGACCTTCACATATTGCAGTCCATCGGATTGGTCGTACTGGGATATGTGTGAAATGTAGAAGGTGGATTTGACATATTGCAGTCCATCGGATTGGTCGTACTGGGATGTGTGTGAAATGTAGAAGGTGCCCTTGACATATTGCAGTCCATCGGATTGGTCGTACTGGGATATGTGTGAAATGTAGAAGGTGACCTTGACATATTGCAGTCCATCGGATTGGTCATACTGGGATATGTGTGAAATGTAGAAGGTGGCCTTGACATATTGCAGTCCATCGCATTGGTCGTACTGGGATATGTGTGAAATGTAGAAGGTGACCTTGACATATTGCAGTCCATCGGATTGGTCGTACTGGGATATGTGTGAAATGTAGAAGGTGCCCTTAACATATTGCAGCCCATCGGATTGATCATACTGGGATGTTTGTGAAATGTAGAAGGTGACCTTGACATATTGCAGCTCATCGGATTGGTCATACTGGGATGTTTGTGAAATGTAGAAGGTGCCCTTGACATATTGCAGTCCATTGGATTGGTCGTACTGGGATATGTGTGAAATGTAGAAAGTGCCCTTAACATATTGCAGTCCATCGGATTGGTCGTACTGGGATATGTGTGAAATGTAGAAGGTGGCCTTGACATATTGCAGTCCATCGGATTGGTCGTACTGGGATGTGTGTGAAATGTAGAAGGTGCCCTTGAAATATTGCAGTCCATCGGATTGGTCGTACTGGGATATGTGTGAAATGTAAAAGGTGACCTTGACATATTGCAGTCCGTCGGATTGGTCGTACTGGAATATGTGTGAAATGTAGAAGGTGGCTTTGACATATTGCAGTCCATCGGATTGGTCGTACTGGGATATGTGTGAAATGTAGAAGGTGCCCTTGACATATTGCAGTCCATCGGATTGGTCGTACTGGGATATGTGTGAAATATAGAAGGTGGCCTTGACATATTGCAGTCCATCGGATTGGTCGTACTGGGATGTGTGTGAAATGTAGAAGGTGCCCTTGACATATTGCAGTCCATCGGATTGGTTGTACTGGGATATGTGTGAAATGTAAAAGGTGACCTTGACATATTGCAGTCCATCGGATTGGTCGTACTGGGATATGTGTGAAATGTAGGTGGCCTTGACATATTGCAGTCCATCGGATTGGTCGTACTGGGATATGTGTGAATTGTAGAAGGTGCCCTTGACATATTGCAGTCCGTTGGATTGGTCGTACTGAGATATGTGTGAAATGTAGAAGGTGGCCTTGACATATTGCAGTCCATCGAATTGGTCGTACTGGGATATGTGTGAAATATAGAAGGTGGCCTTGACATATTGCAGTCCATCGGATTGGTCGTACTGGGATATGTGTGAAATGTAGAAGGTGCCCTTGACATATTGCAGTCCATCGGATTGGTTGTACTGGGATATGTGTGAAAGGTAAAAGGTGACCTTGACATATTGCAGTCCATCGGATTGGTCGTACTGGGATATGTGTGAAATGTAGAAGGTGGCCTTGACATATTGCAGTCCATCGGATTGGTCGTACTGGGATATATGAGAAATGTAGAAGGTGGGCTTGACATATTGCAGTCCATCGCATTGGTCGTACTGGGATATGTGTGAAATGTAGAAGGTGACCTTGACATATTGCAGTCCATCGGATTGGTCGTACTGGGATATGTGTGAAATGTAGAAGGTGCCCTTAACATATTGCAGCCCATCGGATTGGTCGTACTGGGATGTGTGTGAAATGTAGAAGGTGACATTGACATATTGCAGCTCATCGGATTGGTCATACTGGGATGTTTGTGAAATGTAGAAGGTGCCCTTGACATATTGCAGTCCATCGGATTGGTCGTACTGGGATATGTGTGAAATGTAGAAGGTGCCCTTGACATATTGCAGTCCATCGGATTGGTCGTACTGGGATATGTGTGAAATGTAGAAGGTGGCCTTGACATATTGCAGTCCATCGGATTGGTCGTACTGGGATGTGTGTGAAATGTAGAAGGTGCCCTTGACATATTGCAGTCCATCGGATTGGTTGTACTGGGATATGTGTGAAATGTAAAAGGTGACCTTGACATATTGCAGTCCATCGGAATGGTCGTACTGGGATATGTGTGAAATGTAGAAGGTGGCCTTGACATATTGCAGTCCATCGGATTGGTCGTACTGGGATGTGTGTGAAATGTAGAAGGTGCCCTTGAAATATTGCAGTCCATCGGATTGGTCGTACTGGGATATGTGTGAAATGTAAAAGGTGACCTTGACATATTGCAGTCCGTCGGATTGGTCGTACTGGAATATGTGTGAAATGTAGAAGGTGGCTTTGACATATTGCAGTCCATCGGATTGGTCGTACTGGGATATGTGTGAAATGTAGAAGGTGCCCTTGACATATTGCAGTCCATCGGATTGGTCATTCTGGGATATGTGTGAAATGTAGAAGGTGGCCTTGACATATTGCAGTCCATCGCATTGGTCGTACTGGGATATGTGTGAAATGTAGAAGGTGACCTTGACATATTGCAGTCCATCGGATTGGTCGTACTGGGATATGTGTGAAATGTAGAAGGTGCCCTTAACATATTGCAGCCCATCGGATTGATCATACTGGGATGTTTGTGAAATGTAGAAGGTGACCTTGACATATTGCAGCTCATCGGATTGGTCATACTGGGATGTTTGTGAAATGTAGAAGGTGCCCTTGACATATTGCAGTCCATTGGATTGGTCGTACTGGGATATGTGTGAAATGTAGAAAGTGCCCTTAACATATTGCAGTCCATCGGATTGGTCGTACTGGGATATGTGTGAAATGTAGAAGGTGAGCTTGACATATTGCAGTCCATCGGATTGGTCGTACTGGGATGTGTGTGAAATGTAGAAGGTGCCCTTGAAATATTGCAGTCCATCGGATTGGTCGTACTGGGATATGTGTGAAATGTAAAAGGTGACCTTGACATATTGCAGTCCATCGGATTGGTCGTACTGGAATATGTGTGAAATGTAGAAGGTGGCTTTGACATATTGCAGTCCATCGGATTGGTCGTACTGGGATATGTGTGAAATGTAGAAGGTGCCCTTGACATATTGCAGTCCATCGGATTGGTCGTACTGGGATATGTGTGAAATATAGAAGGTGGCCTTGACATATTGCAGTCCATCGGATTGGTCGTACTGGGATGTGTGTGAAATGTAGAAGGTGCCCTTGACATATTGCAGTCCATCGGATTGGTTGTACTGGGATATGTGTGAAATGTAGAAGGTGGCCTTGACATATTGCAGTCCATCGCATTGGTCATACTGGGATATGTGTGAAATGTAGAAGGTGACCTTGACATATTGCAGTCCATCGGATTGGTCGTATTGGGATATGTGTGAAATGTAGAAGGTGGCCTTGACATATTGCAGCCCATCGGATTGGTCGTACTGGGATATGTGTGAAATGTAGAAGGTGCCCTTGACATATTGCAGTCCATCGGATTGGTCGTACTGGGATATGTGTGAAATGTAGAAGGTGGCCTTGACATATTGCAGTCCATCGGATTGGTTGTACTGGGATATGTGTGAAATGTAAAAGGTGACCTTCACATATTGCAGTCCATCGGATTGGTCGTACTGGGATATGTGTGAAATGTAGAAGGTGGATTTGACATATTGCAGTCCATCGGATTGGTCGTACTGGGATGTGTGTGAAATGTAGAAGGTGCCCTTGACATATTGCAGTCCATCGGATTGGTCGTACTGGGATATGTGTGAAATGTAGAAGGTGACCTTGACATATTGCAGTCCATCGGATTGGTCGTACTGGGATATGTGTGAAATGTAGAAGGTGCCCTTAACATATTGCAGCCCATCGGATTGGTCGTACTGGGATGTGTGTGAAATGTAGAAGGTGACCTTCACATATTGCAGCTCATCGGATTGGTCATACTGGGATGTTTGTGAAATGTAGAAGGTGCCCTTGACATATTGCAGTCCATCGGATTGGTCGTACTGGGATTTGTGTGAAATGTAGAAGGTGGCCTTGACATATTGCAGTCCATCGGATTGGTCGTACTGGGATGTGTGTGAAATGTAGAAGGTGCCCTTGACATATTGCAGTCCATCGGATTGGTTGTACTGGGATATGTGTGAAATGTAAAAGGTGACCTTAACATATTGCAGTCCATCGGATTGGTCGTACTGGGATATGTGTGAAATGTAGAAGGTGGCCTTGACATATTGCAGTCCATCGGATTGGTCGTACTGGGATGTGTGTGAAATGTAGAAGGTGCCCTTGACATATTGCAGCCCATCGGATTGGTCGTACTGGGATGTGTGTGAAATGTAGAAGGTGCCCTTGACATATTGCAGTCCATTGGATTGGTCGTACTGGGATATGTGTGAAATGTAGAAGGTAACCTTGACATATTGCAGTCCATCGGATTGGTCGTACTGGGATATGTGTGAAATGTAGAAGGTGGCCTTGACATATTGCAATCCATTTGAATTGGTCGTACTGGGATATGTGTGAAATGTAGAAGGTGCCCTTGACATATTGCAGTCCATCGGATTGGTCATACTGGGATATGTGTGAAATGTAGAAGGTGGCCTTGACATATTGCAGTCCATCGGATTGGTCGTACTGGGATGTGTGTGAAATGTAGAAGGTGCCCTTGACATATTGCAGTCCATCGGATTGGTTGTACTGGGATATGTGTGAAATGTAGAAGGTGACCTTGACATATTGCAGTCCATCGGATTGGTCGTACTGGGATATGTGTGAAATGTAGAAGGTGGCCTTGACATATTGCAGTCCATCGGATTGGTTGTACTGGGATATGTGTGAAATGTAGAAGGTGCCCTTGACATATTGCAGTCCATCGGATTGGTCGTACTGGGATATGTGTGAAATGTAGGTGGCCTTGACATATTGCAGTCCATTGGATTGGTCGTACTGGGATATGTGTGAAATGTAGAAGGTAACCTTGACATATTGCAGTCCATCGGATTGGTCGTACTGGGATATGTGTGAAATGTAGAAGGTGGCCTTGACATATTGCAATCCATTTGAATTGGTCGTACTGCGATGTGTGTGAAATGTAGAAGGTGCCCTTGACATATTGCAGTCCATCGGATTGGTCGTATTGGGATATGTGTGAAATGTAGAAGGTGCCCTTGACATATTGCAGTCCATCGGATTGGTTGTACTGGGATGTGTGTGAAATGTAGAAGGTGGCCTTGACTTATTGCAGTCCATCGGATTGATCGTACTGGGATATGTGTGAAATGTAGAAGGTGACCTTGACATATTGCAGTCCATCGAATTGGTCGTACTGGGATATGTGTGAAATGTAGAAGGTGGCCTTGACATATTGCAATCCATTTGAATTGGTCGTACTGCGATGTGTGTGAAATGTAGAAGGTGCCCTTGACATATTGCAGTCCATCGGATTGGTCGTATTGGGATATGTGTGAAATGTAGAAGGTGCCCTTGACATATTGCAGTCCATCGGATTGGTTGTACTGGGATGTGTGTGAAATGTAGAAGGTGGCCTTGACTTATTGCAGTCCATCGGATTGATCGTACTGGGATATGTGTGAAATGTAGAAGGTGACCTTGACATATTGCAGTCCATCGGATTGGTCGTACTGGGATATGTGTGAAATGTATGTGGCCTTGACATATTGCAGCCCATCGGATTGGTCGTACTGGGATGTGTGTGAAATGTAGAAGGTGCCCTTGACATATTGCAGTCCATCGGATTGGTCGTACTGGGATATGTGTGAAATGTAGAAGGTGCCCTTGACATATTGCAGTCCATCGGATTGGTCGTACTGGGATATGTGTGAAATGTAGAAGGTGGCCTTGACATATTGCAGTCCATCGGATTGGTCGTACTGGGATATGTGTGAAATGTAGAAGGTGGGCTTGACATATTGCAGTCCGTCGGATTGGTCGTACTGGGATATGTGTGAAATGTAGAAGGTGCCCTTGACATATTGCAGTCCATCGGATTGGTCGTACTGGGATATGTGTGAAACGTAGAAGGTGGCCTTGACATATTGCAGTCCATCGGATTGGTCGTACTGGGATATGTGTGAAATGTAGAAGGTGGCCTTGACATATTGCAATCCATTTGAATTGGTCGTACTGGGATGTGTGTGAAATGTAGAAGGTGCCCTTGACATATTGCAGTCCATCGGATTGGTTGTACTGGGATATGTGTGAAATGTAGAAGGTGCCCTTGACATATTGCAGTCCATCGGATTGGTCGTACTGGGATATGTGTGAAATGTAGGTGGCCTTGACATATTGCAGTCCATTGGATTGGTCGTACTGGGATATGTGTGAAATGTAGAAGGTAACCTTGACATATTGCAGTCCATCGGATTGGTCGTACTGGGATATGTGTGAAATGTAGAAGGTGGCCTTGCCATATTGCAATCCATTTGAATTGGTCGTACTGCGATGTGTGTGAAATGTAGAAGGTGCCCTTGACATATTGCAGTCCATCGGATTGGTCGTACTGGGATATGTGTGAAATGTAGAAGGTGCCCTTGACATATTGCAGTCCATCGGATTGGTCGTATTGGGATATGTGTGAAATGTAGAAGGTGCCCTTGACATATTGCAGTCCATCGGATTGGTTGTACTGGGATATGTGTGAAATGTAGAAGGTGGCCTTGACATATTGCAGTCCATCGGATTGATCGTACTGGGATATGTGTGAAATGTAGAAGGTGACCTTGACATATTGCAGTCCATCGGATTGGTCGTACTGGGATATGTGTGAAATGTAGGTGGCCTTGACATATTGCAGCCCATCGGATTGGTCGTACTGGGATGTGTGTGAAATGTAGAAGGTGCCCTTGACATATTGCAGTCCATCGGATTGGTTGTACTGGGATATGTGTGAAATGTAAAAGGTGCCCTTGACATATTGCAGTCCATCGGATTGGTGGTACTGGGATATGTGTGAAATGTAGAAGGTGGCCTTGACATATTGCAGTCCATCGGATTGATCGTACTGGGATATGTGTGAAATGTAGAAGGTGACCTTGACATATTGCAATCCATCGGATTGGTCGTACTGGGATATGTGTGAAATGTAGGTGGCCTTGACATATTGCAGCCCATCGGATTGGTCGTACTGGGATGTGTGTGAAATGTAGAAGGTGCCCTTGACATATTGCAGTCCATCGGATTGGTCGTACTGGGATATGTGTGAAATGTAAAAGGTGCCCTTGACATATTGCAGTCCATCGGATTGGTCGTACTGGGATATGTGTGAAATGTAGAAGGTGCCCTTGACATATTGCAGTCCATCGGATTGGTCGTACTGGGATATGTGTGAAATGTAGAAGGTGCCCTTGACATATTGCAGTCCATCGGATTGGTCGTACTGGGATATGTGTGAAATGTAGAAGGTGCCCTTGACATATTGCAGTCCATCGGATTGGTCGTGCCGGGATATGTGTGAAATGTAGAAGGTGCCCTTGACATATTGCAGTCCATTGGATTGGTCGTACTGGGATATGTGTGAAATGTAGAAGGTGGCCTTGACATATTGCAGTTCATCGGATTGGTCGTACTGGGATATGTGTGAAATGTAGAAGGTGGGCTTGACATATTGCAGTCCATCTGATTGGTCATACTGGGATATGTGTGAAATGTAGAAAGTGGCCTTGACATATTGTAGTCCATCGGATTGGTCATACTGGGATGTGTGAAATGTAGAAGGTGCCCTTGACATATTGCAGTCCATCGGATTGGTCATAGTGGGATATGTGTGAAATGTAGAAGGTGACCTTGACATATTGCAGTCCATTGGATTGGTCGTACCGGGATATGTGTGAAATGTAGAAGGTGGCCTTGACATATTGCAGTCCATTGGATTGGTCATACTGGGATATGTGTGAAATGTAGAAGGTGGCCTTGAGATATTGCAGTCCATCGGATTGGTCGTACTGGGATATGTGTGAAATGTAGAAGGTGGGCTTGACATATTGCAGTCCATCGGATTGGTCATAGTGGGATATGTGTGAAATGTAGAAGGTGACCTTGACATATTGCAGTCCATCGGATTGGTCGTACCGGGCGATGTGGGAAGACAGGACGCGCAACAACGTTTGTCAACAAGTCATGTGGTACGTAGGACGAATGTCATCTGTCATAGCCCATGACACATCTTGTGCTGTGATGACACCTCATTCTCTTTTCTCATAACAGTATCTTGTTTTAATAAGAACAAATGTCAACCAGTGAGGGTGTGAATGTCTGACTCCACAAATGTCTGACACCAGAAACTTCTGACCTTACGGGCATCTGACCTCATGAATGTTGACCACATGAACTTCTGACATCATCAATACCTGACCTCATGAACTTCTGACAGAAAAACTTTAACCCCACTATGTCTGAATTCGGAAGCATTTTATGCTAATCCTTGTCAACTAAAATAATCATACAAAGTTTTCTAAAGGTATAATTTTGTTCACGATTGTATTCAGATGTTTACATTAAACATAATATATTATACTATATTCATACAAACATTTTGGGCTTTTTCAAAAACGTTTTGTGATAAATTTTTCCCGGATATTTTGTTTTAAACTATTATATTTAGTTATTTATTTTAACTGTTTATGTGTACCGTTGTTCTTGTAAAATTAGCGATTTAAAAAAAAAAATTCTGCCCAAAATGCATGCAGATTTGTAGCAAATGCATATTTTCTTTCTGTAGTTTTAATTAATTTTGAGATTACAAAAGAATAAATTATTAAGAAGTGTGACGTGAACCCTTCATAGATGGAAGTTGATTTTCTGTGCTCTTTCAGAGGAGTCAATACTACTCGACCTGAAGCACCTGCTCATAGAGGCCAAGCAGAATGTGCCTCCGTTCCTGGCAGAGTTGGAGGCAGACAGTGAGAAGTATCTGGACATTGGAGGTGAGTCACACGTGCACTGGACAACTGACGGTGTTTGTAACTTCCATAACTACTCAAAAACATTGGTTTTCCTTACTGAATTGTACATATAAATATTATATATTTAATACACCTTAGCAAGCCTGTCAAACAATCCGACAAGAAAAGATTCTAGTAGAGTTGAAAAGCACTTGAAAACTGGCAACATGCACATTCTTTTGTCCTAGTTTGGTGTTACGTGGGTAGTTATTTTCATTTTGGTCAAATTGATCCAGACCACCAGAATTTTGGCAGGACCCTCAGATTTCCAGACCTGGTGGTCCAGTGCCCAGAAAAGTTCACTTCTACCCCGGTGTATACGTAACTGAATGCAACCTGTTGACTGTGTTTGCCAGGTGAGGTCGGCTGTCTGTACTGCGGTGGACTGGGCCACAGGATCACAGACTGCCCCAAACTGGAGGCAATGCAGTCGAAGCAGGCATCAAACATCGGTCGCAAGGACTACCTCGCGTCAGGTGCCGCCGACTGGTAGAGACACTCATGACACAAGCACAGCTGTTAGTTTCATTGCCATAGTGTCATAAAAAGACACTGTTGTGTTTGGTGTCACTGATCCATCATGTCGGTGTCATGGACTGTAATTTGGTGACACAAACACCGTTGAGTTGAGTGCAATTAGCCGATCGTACCAGTGGCATAGACTGTTGACACAGAAACTACCCGACATCAGGTGTCTTGCATTGCAAACCTGCAGTGTTAAGGGACAGTAGCTGGATGTAATGGGTTCGTTGTTTGTGCCTTGTGTTTACAAAAGTAGCCACTCAATATTTGAAATATAGTTGCCTCAGTTCAGTTATTTTTTTTAAATGCCTCATGTTAAACACTAGAAATAATTAAACCAAGATTAAATGCCCATCTGTTTGGTCATCGGCAATATAAAATTGGAATTTGAAAATATTTGGACCCCTTTTTCTTTTCTTCTAATAAGCCGATCTTGTCTTACTGTTAAATATAACAATGACTTTATTTATTATCTATTTCTGATAATGATTGTGAATCTAATAGTATTTCTACTGTAAGATGTGTTGTATGAATGTTATTAAATGTATTGTCAAGAAAACTCTGCAACCACCATCTAGTTGAAGTATCAACGTCGTACTTGTGATGACTAACGTCGTACTTGTGACGACTAATAAAAAAATTGTCTATACTTCATCCCGATACACTGTTCATTACATATAGTTTAATACATTTATAATAACACTGGGTACAGAAGATTATCTTTTGTCTAAAAAATATGACATCTGAAAAGTCACTGACTTTCTGCAATCAAATCATTATTTAGCAACAAAACCTCCACACAGCTAGTCAAATATGTACATTACATGACATTTTTATTCTGTATTACAACTCATTAAGTTAAATAACCATATGATGTGAGATGTTGCCTTCAAGACCGAGATGATCCACCAGACATCTTCCTGGTCTTACTGGCTCGTACGGCCTGAGAGAGGCGGCCTATGTTAGGTCTGGTCTGTTGTCTCCCCGGCTCTGTCTGACCTGGGTTGAACTGTGAAGACATCTCCTGGTCTTACTGGCTCGTACGGCCTGAGAGAGGCGGCCTATGTTAGGTCTGGTCTGTCGTCTCCCCGGCTCTGTCTGACCTGGGTTGAACTGTGAAGACATCTTCCTGGTCTTACTGGCTCGTACGGCCTGAGAGAGGCGGCCTATGTTAGGTCTGGTCTGTCGTCTCCCCGGCTCTGTCTGACCTGGGTTGGACTGTGAAGACATCTCCTGGTCTTACTGGCTCGTACGGCCTGAGAGAGGCAGCCTATGTTAGGTCTGGTCTGTCGTCTCCCCGGCTCTGTCTGACCTGGGTTGGACTGTGAAGACATCTCCTGGTCTTTCTGGTTCGTACGGCCTGAGAGAGGCGGCCTATGTTAGGTCTGGTCTGTCGTCTCCCCGGCTCTGTCTGACCTGGGTTGGACTGTGAAGACATCTCCTGGTCTTACTGGCTCGTACGGCCTGAGAGAGGCGGCCTATGTTAGGTCTGGTCTGTCGTCTCCCCGGCTCTGTCTGACCTGGGTTGGACTGTGAAGACATCTCCTGGTCTTACTGGCTCGTACGGCCTGAGAGAGGCGGCCTATGTTAGGTCTGGTCTGTCGTCTCCCCGGCTCTGTCTGACCTGGGTTGGACTATGAAGACATCTCCTGGAGACATCAGACAACATCAACCAATCTAACTATAATCACGTTAGTATGTGTACATGCGTGCATGTGTTTGTGTGTAAGTGCATGCAAGTGTGTGTGTGTGTGCATGTGTTTCTGTGTATGTTCGTGCATGTGTTGGTGTGTACATGCATGTATTTGTGTATACGTGTGTGCATGCATGTGTTTGTGTGTACGTGCGTGCATGCATGTGTTTGTGTGTACGTGCGTGCATGTATTTGTTTGTGCATGCATGTGTTTGTCTGTACGGGCGTGCATGCATGTGTTTGTGTGTACATACATGCATGTGTGTGCGTGCATGCATGTGTTTGTGTGTACGTGCGTGCATGTGTGTACGTGCGTGAATGTGTGTACGTGCGTGCATGCATGTGTTTGTGTACCTGCATGCATGTGTTTGTGTGCATGCATGTGTGTGTGTGTGCATGCATGCATGCATGTGTTGCATCTTGTGCCAACTGTTCACAGGTTTATCTACAACTCTTTAGACGAAAACTAATCTAAATTTTTTCTAAATTCCCAAAGGGTTAAGGGTGTTTACAAGTTTTAAGGTTTATACCAGACTTTAATCAGTTGTTTACAATGTTACATGTGTTCTCTACTGTTGTTCCAAGCTACATAAACCATGTATTTCAGACATTTTATTAAACTTGCATTGTGAAAAACTGCTCAACTTTACATCATAACAAACAGCATGTATGAATACTTTGGTAAACCGCGTTCTGCGTCTGTATGTATATAGTGCCATCCAGAGGATAGACATTTGTGCTACTGGCAAATAATGTCTCTCAAATGTAAAACTCATTACATGAAATGTCATGCATGATGAGTGTTTCTAAGGTTCCTCAGTTCGTAATGTCATACGGATAAAAGTTGGGATTTTACTTCAGATGTCTTCAAACATTTAACAAGATTGCCATCCAGAAAATTAATTCTAGATGGCAGGTGGACAAGGAAGCCTTTTGGCTTATCGAGAGTCCAATACTTTTTATCTGCGTGTATCCCACCCTTCTAAGGTGTGTCGATTTTATTTTAAAACATTCACACTACTAGCACCAATACAATCAGGAGATAATCTGTTCCATTCATTTACAGTCCTTTGTGAGAATGAGAACTTTCTTATATCTAATCTACACTGCTCCTTTACTAATGTAACTTCATGTCCTCTGGTCCTTCTTTCTTTCTTAACTGAGAAAAATATATTTCTATCAATATTTTCATTATCATTCAATATTTTAAATACATCTATCTGATCTCCTCTCAATCTCCTGGTCTCTGTTGTTAAACCAAATTTTTTTTTTAAAGTGTACACTGTATTTCGTAAGTAAGATCCCTCAGTTTTTGTATCATTTTAGTTGCTCTCCTCTGCACTCTTTCTAACATATCTATGTCCTACCTGCAATATGGCCTCCACGTTTGAATACAATATTCTAAATGAGGCCTAACTATTGTTTTGTACAGCAATATTATTAGTTATTTTTCCTTATACGTTATGTTTCGCCTAAATAATCCAAGGATTTGATTTCCCTTTGAAGCGGCAATACCGCACTGCTCTGAAACCTTCATATCGGCACTAACGGTTAACCCTAAGTCCTTTTCTTTCACAGTAGTACTTAGTACAGAACCTCCCATTGTATATTGTACATCTTCGTTCCCATGTCCTGTGTGGAGGCATTTACATTTCCCAAAATTGAACATTTTTCAGACCATTTTATCATCTGTTTATCATCTTGTAAATGCTGTCTATCTTCATCACCTTTAATCCTTCTAAACACTTTTGTATCATCCACAAATTTCAACACCTTGCTTGTTATATCATTGTTGTGTCATACTGGTTCTTCTTGACACGAGTGCAGCATTCGATACGATCAACATTGACGAATTGTTGAACACTCTGGTTTCACGTTTCAACATCGGCGGTATGACACTTGACTGGTTTAGATCATACTTGACCGGCAGATCTCAGTGTGTCACGATTGGTTCGTCTTCTTCGAACGCAATCCCCATCTACCACGGTGTACCTCAGGGTTCAGTACTTGGACCAGTGATGTTCAACGCATATATGACACCCATTGCTGACATCTGCAAGAAACATAATGTGCTTTACCACCGATTCGCTGATGACATCCAGCTATATGTCAGCTATAACCCTATGGTGTCTGACGAACTGGAAAACACTAAACAGCTGCTCATCCAGTGCATCGCCGAGATTAGAGCCTGGATGCTGATTCATCAACTTAAACTCAACAATTATAAAACTGAGTTTATCGTGCTGCAGTCATCGCACAATCTACGTGTTTACGGCAGCCCCAGCTTGGAACTACCTGGACTTACCTTGCAATCAACAGATGCAGCGAGACATCTAGGCTGTTACTTCGACCGACACATGCAGTTAGACCGCCTCGTTTCCAGCTACTGTTCTTCGGCCTACTGCCATCTACGCCTGATCGGCAGAATTCGTCACCTGCTGACGCGAGACGCGTGCCATGCTGCAGTACGCTGTCTTGTGCTAAGTCGCCTCGACTACTGCAATGCTCTACTCGGTGGATTGAACAATGGACAGACCAACCGACTTCAACGAGCACAGAACTCAGCCGCTCGCCTCATCAACCGCGTCAGACGGCGATATCACATCACACCAATTCTGCAATCACTGCATTGGCTGCCGATCAGAATGAGAATTACTTTCAAGATATGTATTTACATATTTAAGATCCTGCATGGCTTAGCCCCGAACTACCTCAACTGTGCGATAGTTCGCAACGCGCCCACACGTGCATTGCGATCGGCGAGTGATGCAACGCTTCTCGCGGTGACGGTGTCTAAGAGAACTATCGGACAGGGCAGCTTTGCAGTGACAGGCTCACATATGTGGAATAGCTTGCCAAAGTGTGTGCGATCGGTTGGAACATTGGCGGCTTTCCGGAAACAACTTAAAACCCATCTATTTCGCATGCACTACATGCCTTGATGCAAGCATTGCTGCAACATCTAAATGACACTGGTTTCTATTTTATAGTATTGATTGGTTTTTAATTTAATTGTTTGAAATTGTATTTTTACACTCTAATTTATTTATTTTTATTTATGTATTTTTTTTATCTTAGCTTATTTATTTAATTAATTTATATTTTAACATTTAGCCACTTAAAAAGCGCTATATTAAAAAACGGAATTATTATTATGCAGTTTTACATAAAATATCCTGCAACTGACACAAGTTTGTTGGCAATTGTTCTATGACAGATCAGATACACTTAATTTTGACCCATATAAATATCATTAAAATATAAAAATAATGAATATTAAACAATTAAATGTGGATCTAGGAGACTACCGTGAAGGCTAAACAAGCTGCTCAAGTAGCAGCTGCTGAACTAAATTGAAGACCATTCCTGGTGTATACAAATAGTAGCGCACCGTGGTAGACAGTTTGCTTTTAGTTGCTGTTAGTTGGTGTCCCTACCTGTTGGTTGTTGTCCCTACCTGTTGGTTGTTGTCCCTACCTGTTGGTTGTTGTCCCTACCTGTTGGTTGTTGTCCCTGCCTGTCGGTTGTTGTCCCTACCTGCTGTTTGTTGTCCCTACGTGCTGTTTGTTGTTCCTACCTGTTAGTTATTGTCCCTACCTACTTGTTGGTTGTTGTCCTTACCTCTTGGTTGTTGTCCCTACCTGTTGTTTGTTGTCCCTACCTCTTGGTTGTTGTCCCTACCTATTGGTTAGTGTCCCTACCTCTTGGTTGTTGTCCCTACCTGTCGGTTGTTGTCCCTACCTGTCGGTTGTTGTCCCTACCTGTCGGTTGTTGTCCCTACCTGTCGGTTGTTGTCCCTACCTGTCGGTTGTTGTCCCTACCTGTCGGTTGTTGTCCCTACCTGTCGGTTGTTGTTCCTACCTGTCGGTTGTTGTCCCTACCTGTTGGTTGTTGTCCCTACCTGTTGGTTGTTGTCCCTACCTGTTGGTTGTTGTCCCTACCTCTTGGTTGTTGTCCCTACCTATTGGTTAGTGTCCCTACCTCTTGGTTGTTGTCCCTACCTGTCGGTTGTTGTCCCTACCTGTTGGTTGTTGTCCCTACCTGCTGTTTGTTGTTCCTACCTGTTAGTTATTGTCCCTACCTACTTGTTGGTTGTTGTCCTTACCTGTTGGTTATTGTCCCTACCTGCTGTTATTTGTGCTTACCTGTTGGTTATTGCCCTTACCTGTTGGTTATTGTCCCTACATGTTGGTTGTTGTCCCTATCTCTCAGTTATTGTCCCTACCTGCTGTTAGTTGTGACTACCTGTTGGTTGTTGTCTCTACCTGCTGTTTGTTGTTCTTACCTGTTGATTATTGTCCCTACCTGCTGGTTGCTGTCCCTACCTGTTGGTTATTGTCCCTACCTGCTGTTTGTTGTTCCTACATATTGGTTGTTGTCCCTACCTGTTGGTTATTGTCCCTAGCCGTTGGTTGTTGTTCCTACTTGTTGGTTGTTGTCCCTACCTGCTGTTAGTTGTGCCTACCTGTTGCTCTGACTGCCCCAGTTGCTGCCACTGTCTGTAGTTTGATTGATCTCGATGCTGCTGTTTCCTTTTCTTTCCCAACTCTTGCTGCCACAGTCGCTGCTGTAGTTCCTGGCGCTGCTGCTGGAGGACGCTGCACTGCATCTCAAGGTCGTTGTTCTGACTCGCCTCCAACTCTGCCTGCAATCTGAAGGTCATGACAATGTCAAGGTTTCTGGGGCGGATGTGTTAATATCTCTGATTCAGACACCAGTAGACATGACTGCAATGACACACTGGGCCACAATATAGGTATCGCGGTATTTGTGTTACGATACGTTGATAACCCAAATAAAAAACATGTATCGATGTAAGTTTTTATTTGGGTAATTTTGTGCTGTGTCTTTATATTTCGTTACTGCCCCTTTTTATTTATCCCCAAATGTTTATTCTATTAAACACACCTTTTGACTCAAGTTACAAATAGGGGGCACATATCATTAAGATTGTGTTTTAAATAGTGGTTTAACTAATGCTGTGAATTGTCATGGCATGAGCTGTTATCTGTTCGACTTGAAACGATTTCAAATGTGTGCTTACTTTTAACAACTTTCAACAAGATAACACTTTAGAAAATATGTGTATCATAAAAAAATATGTAAAATGTATTGCATCTTGAGAAAATTATCATGATTCACCAATGAACAGTCCAATCAGAAGATGTTCACATGCCTTTGTCACCGACTTTCTTTTAGCTTTATATTTTTTACTTGTACACCTCCAGCTTTCTTCCTGTTATCAGGATTACGTTTTCACTTTCTGGATCGATCACTTTCAACTAACGGTGAATGATAACCTTCTGTCAAGGCAGCACCTTGTTGATCCACGAGTTCCACCACATCCACATATGTCTACGCGCATCATGCACCGTGCACAACAAGGACCAGCTGGTTTTGGAAAAATATGCCAACTTATAGTTGGCTCTATACACGGTCTGAGTTCACATTGTAAAATCAACCAAGCTACCATAGAATATATACAACTGGGCAACAGGATCACTTTTTGTATCATTTTTTGGCAAAAATACATTTTTGAATTCAGCTCTTCAATTAAACCTGGTCAGAACTTCTAATACATATTCTGCACAAACAGTTGTCTGCTCTGTCAGATCTCACAGTACGCACCTCTTGAATTCTGTGTCGGTGAACGGCAGCTCCGTCAATCTAGTCTTCTCTTGCTCTAACTCTGAACACAGCTTTTCTTCCATTGCTGCACGTTTCTGGGCGTCTGTCACATAACAACTGGTTACATGCACCCAGCCATGGAGCAACACATCAAGGGAAAGAGTTATCACCGGTGAAACATTTTGATCTTAAACTCATTCCCACTCAACGTTTCATCTCTGCTATTGCCAATTCTGGCATTGCGTGCAGCCAATAACTTAATAATATTCCATTAAATCGAACGTAGTGCCATAGTGGCACTGTTTAGCAAATGTTTCTCAAATTTGTACCCTGATAAAAGTAAATAACTTTAAATAACCACCTTTGTATTTTTTTCAAAATGCGTATATCGCCAATCGGTAAATCAGAGGCCAATAATTGAAGGAATTGAATGCACAAGGTAAGAAGTGAGTGGACTTGAGTGTCTCGGTTGAGATGAATTTACAGTGTTCCAAAGTCAGCGTAATGAATACTAGTCGTAATGAATACTAATCATAATGAATACTAGTCGTAATGAATACTAGTCATAATGAAAACTGAATACTTAGACATTTTTAAACCACCGGTTTGATTTTAAATCTATTCACACAGTAAGACACAATCCTCTGGTCACCTGTGAGTTTTGTCTTTGTTTCCTGTAGCTGGAACAAGAACTTGTCTCGTGTGGTCCTCAAACCCTCCAGCTCTGTCTCATGAGCCTTGTAGCTACTCAAGTCTGTCACAAGGAACATCACCACGTTATAGTTCTATTGGGCTAGTCTTCTATGTTTTACCAATTATATCCCTAGGAACCTCATGTCGTCTGTTTCACAACTGGTGCAATGTTCCTAAAACTAAGCTTAACATTGGCAAACCTGCTTTCTACATAGCTGTGCCTATATACCTCAAATCTGGAATAAACTCCCCATTACCTTACATTATATCTGAATTACAGCCATCTTTCATAGAAACACTCAAAACGTATTTGTGTGAAATTGTATTCTCGCTATAAATCTCTGGTGGCCCTCTAATGCTCTAATGATGACTCTTGCATTTCCCTATACTGTATACATGCTTTTGTCTAATGATTCTTGTATGTTTATTGCACTTTTGAGCACAGGTGTGTGAATACCAATGCACTATAGTCTACTACTGTGTATTGTATCCTTGTCTACTATTATCACTATTATTACGTGACCCGCCGCAGTGACCAGGGTGTTGAGTCACACAGACCTATAGTCTACTACTGTGTATTGTATCCTTGTCTACTATTATCACTATTATTACATGTGACCAGTCACAGTGACCAGGGTGTTGAGTCACACAGACCTATAGTCTACTACTGTGTATTGTATCCTTGTCTACTATTATCACTATTATTACGTGACCCGCCACAGTGACCAGGGTGTTAAGTCACACAGGCCTATAGTCTACTACTGTGTATTGTATCCTTGTCTACTATTATCACTATTATTACGTGACCCGCCGCAGTGACCAGGGTGTTAAGTCACACAGGCCTATAGTCTACTACTGTGTATTGTATCATTTTCTACTATTATCACTATTATTACATGTGACCCGCCACAGTGACCAGGGTGTTAAGTCACACAGGCCTATAGTCTACTACTGTGTATTGTATCATTGTCTACTATTATCACTATTATTACATGTGACCAGTCACAGTGACCAGGGTGTTGAGTCACACAGGCCTATAGTCTACTACTGTGTATTGTATCCTTGTCTACTATTATCACTATTATTACATGTGACCAGCCACAGTGACCAGGGTGTTGAGTCACACAGACCTATAGTCTACTACTGTGTATTGTATCATTTTCTACTATTATCACTATTATTACATGTGACCCGCCACAGTGACCAGGGTGTTAAGTCACACAGGCCTATAGTCTACTACTGTGTATTGTATCCTTGTCTACTATTATCACTATTACTACATGTGACCAGCCACAGTGACCAGGGTGTTAACTCACACAGGCCTATAGTCTACTACTGTGTATTGTATCCTTGTCTACTATTATCACTATTATTACATGTGACCCGCTGCAGTGGCCAGGGTGTTAAGTCACACAGGCCTATAGTCTACTACTGTGTATTGTATCCTTGTCTACTATTATCACTATTATTACATGTGACCCGCCACAGTGACCAGGGTGTTAAGTCACACAGGCCTATATTCTACTACTGTGTATTGTATCCTTGTCTACTATTATCACTATTATTACATGTGACCCGCTGCAGTGACCAGGGTGTTAAGTCACACAGGCGTATATTCTACTACTGTGTATTATATCATTGTCTACTATTATCACTATTATTACATGTGACCCAGCTATTAACTCACACAGGGCTATTCTGCACCTGAAACAAAATAACTGTCCAATCAATTTGTTGATTTTAGCAGAAATGCTTACCTTTTAATCTCATCTAACAATATCCAGTTAATTTCCGTTGACAGATAATCTAAAACTAATAAAATACATCCATTTATGAACCAACAGATTAAAACAATGCAGAGTATGAGTAAAAACAACCTTGTTTCTGAAAATATCGCTTTTCAAAAGTTAGCTCCAATTTTAGCGATAAATCAAAAACTACTGAAGATATTTCAACAAATGCAGTATCATTTTAAAGGTAATCATCTGTGCATTTCAGAAAGGTAAAACAGTCAATTTTGCAACTTAATACCGAATATGCTGCGACAGGTGACATGTGTCAGTCACAATCTATACTCACTACTGCTTCCAACTTGGCAATATTCGTGAGTGAAGCTTTGACAAGAAATGTTTGGGTTCAGACCAGGGCCCTCAGTCAGACCAGGGCCCTCATTCAGACTTGTGCTCTCATTCAGACTATGGCTCTCATTCAGACCCTCATTCAGACCAGGACCCTTATTCAGACCAGCACCCTCATTCAGCCTAGTGCTCTCGTTCAGACTAGGGCCCTCATTCAGACTATGGCTCTCATTCAAACCTGGGCCCTCATTCAGACTAGGGCCCTCATTCAGACTATGGCTCTCATTCAGACCAGGACCCTCATTCCGACCAGGACCCTCATTCCGACCAGGACCCTCATTCCGACCAGCACCCTCATTCAGCCTAGTGCTCTCGTTCAGACTAGGGCCCTCATTCAAACTTGTGCTCTCATTCAGACCAGGATCCTCATTCAGACCTGCACCCTCATTCAGCCTAGTGCTCTTGTTCAGACTAGGGCCCTCATTCAGACTATGGCTCTCATTCAAACCTGGGCCTCATTCAGACTAGGTCCCTCATTCAGACAAGGGCCCTCATTCAAACTAGAACCCTCATTCAGACTATGGCTCTCATTTAGACCTGGGCCCTCATTCAGCCTAGTGCTATCATTCAGACTATGTCTCTCATTCACACCAGGACCCTCATTCAGACCTGGGCCCTCATTCAGCCTAGTGCTATCATTCAGACTATGTCTCTCATTCAGACCAGGACCCTCATTCAGACCAGGACCCTCATTCAGCCTAGTGCTATCATTCAGACTATGGCTCTCATTTAGACCAGGACCCTCATTCAGACCAGGACTCTTATTCAGACTATGGCTCTCATTTAGATCTGGGCCCTCATTCAGCCTAGTGCTATCATTCAGACTATGTCTCTCATTCACACCAGGACCCTCATTCAGACCTGGGCCCTCATTCAGCCTAGTGCTATCATTCAGACTATGTCTCTCATTCAGACCAGGACCCTCATTCAGACTATGGCTCTCATTCAGACCAGGATCCTCATTCAGACCATGGCCCCCATTCAGCCTAGTGCTCTCATTCAGACTATGTCTCTCATTCAGACCAGGACCCTCATTCAGACCAGGACCCTCATTCAGCCTAGTGCTATCATTCAGACTATGGCTCTCATTCAGACAAGGACCCTCATTCAGACCATGGCCCCCATTCAGCCTAGTGCTATCATTCAGACTATGGCTCTCATTCAGACCAGGATCCTCATTCAGCCTAGTGCTATCATTCAGACTATGGCTCTCATTCAGACAAGGACCCTCATTCAGACCAGGATCCTCATTCAGACCATGGCCCCCATTCAGCCTAGTGCTCTCATTCAGACTATGGCTCTCATTTAGACCAGGACCCTCATTCAGACCAGGACTCTTATTCAGACCTGGGCCCTCATTCAGACTATGGCTCTCATTTAGACCTGGGCCCTCATTTAGATCTGGGCCCTCATTCAGACTAGTGTCATCATTCTGACTAGGGTCATCATTTAAACAAGGGTCATCATTCAGACTAGGGCCCTCATTCACACTAGAGCCCTCATTCAGACTATGGCTCTCATTTAGACCAGGACCCTCATTCAGACCAGGACTCTTATTCAGACCTAGGCCCTCATTCAGACTATGGCTCTCATTTAGAACTGGGCCCTCATTTAGATCTGGGTCATCATTTAAACAAGGGTCATCATTCAGACTAGGGCCCTCATTCACACTAGAGCCCTCATTCAGACTAGGGCCCTCATTCAGACTTTAGCTTTATTTAATGATGATGACCATGTCACGTGTTATATCGTGATTTTCAATGGACCATCTCGCACTACATTCTTACATCATAATTTACACAGCTTTTTATATAATATATAAACCACAACAATAACAATATAAATAATAATTAATTAATTAAATAAATAAAAATAGATAAATAAAATAATAAATAATTAATATAACATTAATTAATATGACATTGAGGCATATCAATTGGAAAGTGCAAACAATTGTATATATCCTTCTTGAGAAATTTTGAAAAGACTGTTTTAAAGATCTACACTACTCTCTGTATAGATTCCGGGATAGCGTCCCATAGTTTCGCACACCTATAAGCAAATGTGCGCTGGCCTATGACCAGGTTGTACTCAGACCTGGACCCTCATTCAGACAATGGCCCCAATTCAGACTATGGCTCTCTTTCAGACCAAGACCCTCATTCAGACTATGACCCTAATTCAGACTATGGCCCTCGTTCAAACTAGGGCCCTCATACAGACTTAGACCCTAATTCAGACTATGGCCATCATTCAGACCAGAACCCTCATTCAGACCTGGGCCCTCATTCAGACTTGGCCCTTCATACAGACTAGCACCCTCATTCAGACTAGGGTCATCATTCAGACTAGGGCCCTAATTCACACTAGGGTCATCATTCAGACCACGACCCTCATTCAGACCAGGGCCTTCATGTAAACTAGGGACCTAATTCAGACTAGGGTCATAATTCAGACTAGGGCCCTCATTCAGACTAGGGCCCTCATTCTGCTCACTCACCGGTATTCAGACGCTCCTCTTCCGCACAAAGTTTACGAAGCGCATCTTTTGCCTGCTGCTCCCTCTGGTGAGTACCGCTGCTACACAGATCGTAAGAAGCGGTGAACTCCTCCACGTCTTTGCAGAACGTCTGTCTAGCAATGTCAATCTTAAGCGAAACATCAACCTACAAGCAAGGGGCGGCTCGACTGAAGGACTTCTGAACTGTCACACCTGGCGGGGGAATAGACACCACCAGGAAACTGACACAAAGGATGCAGTTACTGCCCCTAGATGACACCACACGGAATAGACATCACCAGGAAACTGACACAAAGGATGCAGTTACTGCCCCTAGATGACACCACAGAGAATAGACACCACCAGGAAACTGACACAAAGGATGCAGTTACTGCCCCTAGATGACACCACACGGAATATACATCACCAGGAAACTGACACAAAGGATGCAGTTACTGCCCCTAGATGACGCCACACGGAATATACATCACCAGGAAACTGACACAAAGGATGCAGTTACTGCCCCTAGATGACACCACAGGGAATAGACACCACCAGGAAACTGACACAAAGGATGCAGTTACTGCCCCTAGATGACGCCACACGGAATATACATCACCAGGAAACTGACACAAAGGATGCAGTTACTGCCCCTAGATGACGCCACAGGGAATAGACACCACCAGGAAACTGACACAAAGGATGCAGTTACTGCCCCTAGATGACACCACACGGAATATACATCACCAGGAAACTGACACAAAGGATGCAGTTACTGCCCCTAGATGACGCCACACGGAATATACATCACCAGGAAACTGACACAAAGGATGCAGTTACTGCCCCTAGATGACGCCACAGGGAATAGACACCACCAGGAAAGTGACACAAAGGATGCAGTTACTGCCCCTAGATGACACCACACGGAATATACATCACCAGGAAACTGACACAAAGGATGCAGTTACTGCCCCTAGATGACGCCACACGGAATATACATCACCAGGAAACTGACACAAAGGATGCAGTTACTGCCCCTAGATGACACCACAGGGAATAGACACCACCAGGAAACTGACACAAAGGATGCAGTTACTGCCCCTAGATGACGCCACACGGAATATACATCACCAGGAAACTGACACAAAGGATGCAGTTACTGCCCCTAGATGACGCCACAGGGAATAGACACCACCAGGAAACTGACACAAAGGATGCAGTTACTGCCCCTAGATGACACCACACAGAATATACATCACCAGGAAACTGACACAATGGATGCAGTTACTGCCCCTAGATGACACCACAGGGAATAGACACCACCAGGAAACTGACACAAAGGATGCAGTTACTGCCCCTAGATGACGCCACACGGAATATACATCACCAGGAAACTGACACAAAGGATGCAGTTACTGCCCCTAGATGACACCACACGGAATATACATCACCAGGAAACTGACACAAAGGATGCAGTTACTGCCCCTAGATGACACCACACGGAATATACATCACCAGGAAACTGACACAAAGGATGCAGTTACTGCCCCTAGATGACACCACAGGGAATATACACCACCAGGAAACTGACACAAAGGATGCAGTTACTGCCCCTAGATGACGCCACACGGAATATACATCACCAGGAAACTGACACAAAGGATGCAGTTACTGCCCCTAGATGACGCCACAGGGAATAGACACCACCAGGAAACTGACACAAAGGATGCAGTTACTGCCCCTAGATGACACCACACGGAATATACATCACCAGGAAACTGACACAAAGGATGCAGTTACTGCCCCTAGATGACACCACAGGGAATAGACACCACCAGGAAACTGACACAAAGGATGCAGTTACTGCCCCTAGATGACACCACACGGAATATACATCACCAGGAAACTGACACAAAGGATGCAGTTACTGCCCCTAGATGACGCCACAGGGAATAGACACCACCAGGAAACTGACACAAAGGATGCAGTTACTGCCCCTAGATGACACCACACGGAATAGACATCACCAGGAAACTGACACAAAGGATGCAGTTACTGCCCCTAGATGACACCACACGGAATATACATCACCAGGAAACTGACACAAAGGATGCAGTTACTGCCCCTAGATGACGCCACACGGAATATACATCACCAGGAAACTGACACAAAGGATGCAGTTACTGCCCCTAGATGACGCCACAGGGAATAGACACCACCAGGAAACTGACACAAAGGATGCAGTTACTGCCCCTAGATGACACCACACGGAATATACATCACCAGGAAACTGACACAAAGGATGCAGTTACTGCCCCTAGATGACGCCACACGGAATATACATCACCAGGAAACTGACACAAAGGATGCAGTTACTGCCCCTAGATGACGCCACAGGGAATAGACACCACCAGGAAACTGACACAAAGGATGCAGTTACTGCCCCTAGATGACACCACACGGAATATACATCACCAGGAAACTGACACAAAGGATGCAGTTACTGCCCCTAGATGACGCCACACGGAATATACATCACCAGGAAACTGACACAAAGGATGCAGTTACTGCCCCTAGATGACACCACAGGGAATAGACACCACCAGGAAACTGACACAAAGGATGCAGTTACTGCCCCTAGATGACACCACACGGAATATACATCACCAGGAAACTGACACAAAGGATGCAGTTACTGCCCCTAGATGACACCACAGGGAATAGACACCACCAGGAAACTGACACAAAGGATGCAGTTACTGCCCCTAGATGACGCCACACGGAATATACATCACCAGGAAACTGACACAAAGGATGCAGTTACTGCCCCTAGATGACGCCACAGGGAATAGACACCACCAGGAAACTGACACAAAGGATGCAGTTACTGCCCCTAGATGACACCACACGGAATATACATCACCAGGAAACTGACACAAAGGATGCAGTTACTGCCCCTAGATGACGCCACACGGAATATACATCCCCAGGAAACTTACACAAAGGATGCAGTTACTGCCCCTAGATGACGCCACAGGGAATAGACACCACCAGGAAACTGACACAAAGGATGCAGTTACTGCCCCTAGATGACACCACACGGAATATACATCACCAGGAAACTGACACAAAGGATGCAGTTACTGCCCCTAGATGACGCCACACGGAATATACATCACCAGGAAACTGACACAAAGGATGCAGTTACTGCCTCTAGATGACACCACAGGGAATAGACACCACCAGGAAACTGACACAAAGGATGCAGTTACTGCCCCTAGATGACGCCACACGGAATATACATCACCAGGAAACTGACACAAAGGATGCAGTTACTGCCCCTAGATGACGCCACAGGGAATAGACACCACCAGGAAACTGACACAAAGGATGCAGTTACTGCCCCTAGATGACACCACACGGAATATACATCACCAGGAAACTGACACAAAGGATGCAGTTACTGCCCCTAGATGACACCACAGGGAATATACACCACCAGGAAACTGACACAAAGGATGCAGTTACTGCCCCTAGATGACGCCACACGGAATATACATCACCAGGAAACTGACACAAAGGATGCAGTTACTGCCCCTAGATGACGCCACAGGGAATAGACACCACCAGGAAACTGACACAAAGGATGCAGTTACTGCCCCTAGATGACATAACACGGAATAGACATCACCAGGAAACTGACACAAAGGATGCAGTTACTGCCCCTAGATGACGCCACAGGGAATAGACACCACCAGGAAGCTGACACAAAGGATGCAGTTACTGCCCCTAGATATCGCCACAGGGAACATACACCATAAGGAAACTGACACAAAGGATGCAGTTACTGCCCCTAGATGACGCCACAGGGAATAGACATCACCAGGAAACTGACACAAAGGATGCAGTTACTGCCCCTAGATGACACCACACGGAATAGACATCACCAGGAAACTGACACAAAGGATGCAGTTACTGCCCCTAGATGACACCACACGGAATATACATCACCAGGAAACTGACACAAAGGATGCAGTTACTGCCCCTAGATGACGCCACAGGGAATAGACACCACCAGGAAACTGACACAAAGGATGCAGTTACTGCCCCTAGATGACACCACACGGAATAGACACCACCAGGAAACTGACACAAAGGATGCAGTTACTGCCCCTAGATGACGCCACAGGGAATAGACACCACCAGGAAACTGACACAAAGGATACAGTTACTGCCCCTAGATAACACCACAGGGAATAGACACCACCAGGAAACTGACACAAAGGATGCAGTTACTGCCCCTAGATGACATAACACGGAATAGACATCACCAGGAAACTGACACAAAGGATGCAGTTACTGCCCCTAGATGACGCCACAGGGAATAGACACCACCAGGAAGCTGACACAAAGGATGCAGTTACTGCCCCTAGATATCGCCACAGGGAACATACACCATCAGGAAACTGACACAAAGGATGCAGTTACTGCCCCTACATGACGCCACAGGGAATAGACACCACTAGAAAGCTGACACAAAGGATGCAGTTACTACCCCTACATGACGCCACAGGGAATAGACACCACTAGAAAGCTGACACAAAGGATGCAGTTACTGCCCACAGATGACACCACAGGGAATAGACACCACCAGGAAACTGACACAAAGGATACAGTTACTGCCCCTAGATGACACCACAGAGAATAGACATCACCAGGAAACTGACACAAAGGATGCAGTTACTGCCCCTAGATGACACCACAGAGAATAGACATCACCAGGAAACTGACACAAAGGATGCAGTTACTGCCCCTAGATGACACCACATGGAATAGACACCACCAGGAAACTGACACAAAGGATGCAGTTACTGCCCCTAGATGACACCACACGGAATATACATCACCAGGAAACTGACACAAAGGATGCAGTTACTGCCCCTAGATGACGCCACAGGGAAT
The DNA here is from genome assembly GCA_963995525.1 of Escarpia spicata. Taxonomy (NCBI): domain Eukaryota; kingdom Metazoa; phylum Annelida; class Polychaeta; order Sabellida; family Siboglinidae; genus Escarpia; species Escarpia spicata. The sequence continues at coordinate 6,064,903 of OZ023206.1, read as the reverse complement.
AGACACCACCAGCAAACTGACACAAAGGATGCAGTTACTGCCCCTAGATGACGCCACAGGGAATAGACACCACCAGCAAACTGACACAAAGGATGCAGTTACTGCCCCTAGATGACACCACACGGAATAGACATCACCAGGAAACTGACACAAAGGATGCAGTTACTGCCCCTAGATGACGCCACAGGGAATAGACACCACCAGGAAACTGACACAAAGGATGCAGTTACTGCCCCTAGATGACGCCACAGGGAATAGACACCACCAGGAAACTGACACAAAGGATGCAGTTACTGCCCCTAGATGACGCCACAGGGAATAGACACCACCAGGAAACTGACACAAAGGATGCAGTTACTGCCCCTAGATGACACCACACGGAATAGACATCACCAGGAAACTGACACAAAGGATGCAGTTACTGCCCCTAGATGACGCCACAGGGAATAGACACCACCAGGAAACTGACACAAAGGATGCAGTTACTGCCCCTAGATGACGCCACAGGGAATAGACACCACCAGGAAACTGACACAAAGGATGCAGTTACTGCCCCTAGATGACGCCACATGGAATATACATCACCAGGAAACTGACACAAAGGATGCAGTTACTGCCCCTAGATGACGCCACAGGGAATAGACACCACCAGGAAACTGACACAAAGGATGCAGTTACTGCCCCTAGATGACACCACACGGAATATACATCACCAGGAAACTGACACAAAGGATGCAGTTACTGCCCCTAGATGACACCATAGGGAATAGACACCACCAGGAAACTGACACAAAGGATGCAGTTACTGCCCCTAGATGACGCCACACGGAATATACATCACCAGGAAACTGACACAAAGGATGCAGTTACTGCCTCTAGATGACACCACAGGGAATAGACACCACCAGGAAACTGACACAAAGGATGCAGTTACTGCCCCTAGATGACGCCACACGGAATATACATCACCAGGAAACTGACACAAAGGATGCAGTTACTGCCCCTAGATGACGCCACAGGGAATAGACACCACCAGGAAACTGACACAAAGGATGCAGTTACTGCCCCTAGATGACACCACACGGAATATACATCACCAGGAAACTGACACAAAGGATGCAGTTACTGCCCCTAGATGACACCACAGGGAATATACACCACCAGGAAACTGACACAAAGGATGCAGTTACTGCCCCTAGATGACGCCACACGGAATATACATCACCAGGAAACTGACACAAAGGATGCAGTTACTGCCCCTAGATGACGCCACAGGGAATAGACACCACCAGGAAACTGACACAAAGGATGCAGTTACTGCCCCTAGATGACATAACACGGAATAGACATCACCAGGAAACTGACACAAAGGATGCAGTTACTGCCCCTAGATGACGCCACAGGGAATAGACACCACCAGGAAGCTGACACAAAGGATGCAGTTACTGCCCCTAGATATCGCCACAGGGAACATACACCATAAGGAAACTGACACAAAGGATGCAGTTACTGCCCCTAGATGACGCCACAGGGAATAGACATCACCAGGAAACTGACACAAAGGATGCAGTTACTGCCCCTAGATGACACCACACGGAATAGACATCACCAGGAAACTGACACAAAGGATGCAGTTACTGCCCCTAGATGACACCACACGGAATATACATCACCAGGAAACTGACACAAAGGATGCAGTTACTGCCCCTAGATGACGCCACAGGGAATAGACACCACCAGGAAACTGACACAAAGGATGCAGTTACTGCCCCTAGATGACACCACACGGAATAGACACCACCAGGAAACTGACACAAAGGATGCAGTTACTGCCCCTAGATGACGCCACAGGGAATAGACACCACCAGGAAACTGACACAAAGGATACAGTTACTGCCCCTAGATAACACCACAGGGAATAGACACCACCAGGAAACTGACACAAAGGATGCAGTTACTGCCCCTAGATGACATAACACGGAATAGACATCACCAGGAAACTGACACAAAGGATGCAGTTACTGCCCCTAGATGACGCCACAGGGAATAGACACCACCAGGAAGCTGACACAAAGGATGCAGTTACTGCCCCTAGATATCGCCACAGGGAACATACACCATCAGGAAACTGACACAAAGGATGCAGTTACTGCCCCTACATGACGCCACAGGGAATAGACACCACTAGAAAGCTGACACAAAGGATGCAGTTACTACCCCTACATGACGCCACAGGGAATAGACACCACTAGAAAGCTGACACAAAGGATGCAGTTACTGCCCACAGATGACACCACAGGGAATAGACACCACCAGGAAACTGACACAAAGGATACAGTTACTGCCCCTAGATGACACCACAGAGAATAGACATCACCAGGAAACTGACACAAAGGATGCAGTTACTGCCCCTAGATGACACCACAGAGAATAGACATCACCAGGAAACTGACACAAAGGATGCAGTTACTGCCCCTAGATGACACCACATGGAATAGACACCACCAGGAAACTGACACAAAGGATGCAGTTACTGCCCCTAGATGACACCACACGGAATATACATCACCAGGAAACTGACACAAAGGATGCAGTTACTGCCCCTAGATGACGCCACAGGGAATAGACACCACCAGCAAACTGACACAAAGGATGCAGTTACTGCCCCTAGATGACGCCACAGGGAATAGACACCACCAGCAAACTGACACAAAGGATGCAGTTACTGCCCCTAGATGACACCACACGGAATAGACATCACCAGGAAACTGACACAAAGGATGCAGTTACTGCCCCTAGATGACGCCACAGGGAATAGACACCACCAGGAAACTGACACAAAGGATGCAGTTACTGCCCCTAGATGACGCCACAGGGAATAGACACCACCAGGAAACTGACACAAAGGATGCAGTTACTGCCCCTAGATGACGCCACAGGGAATAGACACCACCAGGAAACTGACACAAAGGATGCAGTTACTGCCCCTAGATGACACCACACGGAATAGACATCACCAGGAAACTGACACAAAGGATGCAGTTACTGCCCCTAGATGACGCCACAGGGAATAGACACCACCAGGAAACTGACACAAAGGATGCAGTTACTGCCCCTAGATGACGCCACAGGGAATAGACACCACCAGGAAACTGACACAAAGGATGCAGTTACTGCCCCTAGATGACGCCACACGGAATATACATCACCAGGAAACTGACACAAAGGATGCAGTTACTGCCCCTAGATGACGCCACAGGGAATAGACACCACCAGGAAACTGACACAAAGGATGCAGTTACTGCCCCTAGATGACACCACACGGAATATACATCACCAGGAAACTGACACAAAGGATGCAGTTACTGCCCCTAGATGACACCATAGGGAATAGACACCACCAGGAAACTGACACAAAGGATGCAGTTACTGCCCCTAGATGACACCACACGGAATATACATCACCAGGAAACTGACACAAAGGATGCAGTTACTGCCCCTAGATGACGCCACAGGGAATAGACACCACCAGGAAACTGACACAAAGGATGCAGTTACTGCCCCTAGATGACACCACACGGAATAGACATCACCAGGAAACTGACACAAAGGATGCAGTTACTGCCCCTAGATGACACCACACGGAATATACATCACCAGGAAACTGACACAAAGGATGCAGTTACTGCCCCTAGATGACGCCACACGGAATATACATCACCAGGAAACTGACACAAAGGATGCAGTTACTGCCCCTAGATGACGCCACAGGGAATAGACACCACCAGGAAACTGACACAAAGGATGCAGTTACTGCCCCTAGATGACACCACACGGAATATACATCACCAGGAAACTGACACAAAGGATGCAGTTACTGCCCCTAGATGACACCACACGGAATAGACATCACCAGGAAACTGACACAAAGGATGCAGTTACTGCCCCTAGATGACGCCACAGGGAATAGACACCACCAGGAAACTGACACAAAGGATGCAGTTACTGCCCCTAGATGACGCCACAGGGAATAGACACCACCAGGAAACTGACACAAAGGATGCAGTTACTGCCCCTAGATGACGCCACAGGGAATAGACACCACCAGGAAACTGACACAAAGGATGCAGTTACTGCCCCTAGATGACACCACAGGGAATAGACACAAAGGATGTCGTTACTGCCCCTAGATGACGCCACAGGGAATAGACACCACCAGGAAACTGACACAAAGGATGCAGTTACTGCCCCTAGATGACGCCACTGGGAATAGACACCACCAGGAAACTGACACAAAGGATGCAGTTACTGCCCCTAGATGACTCCACAGGGAATAGACACCACCAGGAAACTGACACAAAGGATGCAGTTACTGCCCCTAGATGACGCCACAGGGAATAGACACCACCAGAAAGCTGAAACAAAGGATGCACTTACTGCCCCTAGATGTCACCACAGGCGGTGGTAATTATTAGCAGGAAGTCCACTGAATCAGTCGTCTGGAATGTGAGAATCTTGTGCAGAATCTGCTTAACCAGGCCCATATATAATATTAGGATTATTAAACACAATTTGATAGGCAGTATATCTTCATTTATTTATTCTAGTATTAAATGGACATAGTCTGATTGTCTACCCGGAATTAGTGGGCATAGTAATTTCTTACTGGTGTTGACCGAGGGAAAGTGAGCGTCGTTGAACATCAAAGAGTACAGCAATTAACTCGGCCCGACTCGGCCGTATTGCTAATAAAGCTTGTTTTGAAACTGGATGTTTTGTTTACTACTTGAACATGCACCCGTCGTCATGCCTTCAAATTGCAACCAGTGTTGCAGGCTTACTAAACACAACATGGCGGGCAGTATACTTTCAACATAGTTAGTATAGTCTTAAGAACATTATATTAATTAATATATGAAAAACTAGGAAGAGACTACATCCTTTTAAGAACATTATATAGCTATATGATACATACGAGGTGTTTGTGTAGCTTGTACTGTGTCTGAAGGAGCTCCTCCGTCTGAACTCTCAGGACACTCTCTCTCAGGCTCGAGCTCTTTAACTGCAGCTGGGCTTCATTCCATTGTTGCAACTTGTAAAATAATCATATTTCACAGTTATGTATTTATAAGGCACAATTGTTTATATGTATAGAGACACATGTCTTTATAATACGATTACCAAATAACATATAATTTGTCTTTGATATATTGAGAGAGAGCCTGTTTATTGCAAACCATATATGTAACTTTTCCAATTCAATATTTGTCAACCTGACAAGTTCACCTATATCACTGTTACTGTAGAACATATTGGTATCATCAGCAAATAAGATGAACTTAAAGATGCTTGAAACATTACAAATATCGTTTATGTACAAAATAAACAACTTTGGACCTAAAACAGATCCTTTTGGGACACCACAAGATATTTTGAGTATTTCTGAGTCACAATTATCATAGTGAACAAACTGACTTCTGTTTTTCAAGTACATCATAATCCATTGATGTGCAACACCACGAATACCATAAAAATTTAATTTCTTTGCCAATATATCATGGTTAACCGTATCAAATGCTTTATTAAGGTCAACAAATATGCCAATGGCATATTTATTATTATCAAGAGAATTAGTAATTTCTTCGACCAATTCTATTAAGGCATGAGATGTTGACATGCTTGATCTAAATCCATATTGACTAGGACTGAGTATATTATACTTATTTAGAAAACTATCTAACCTGTCACTGTATAATTTCTCCAGTATTTTTTTAGAACTGGGGCAACAAAGAAATAGGTCTGTAATTTGTAAATACACCCTTATCACCAGACTTAAATATTGGAATGACTTTAGCTGTTTTCATTTGATTAGGAAATATTCCAGTGATAAAGGAAACATTGCATATGTGCTTCAACGGTTTTACAATGTGAGCAATAATGATCTTAATCATGCTCATGTTTAAATCATTACAATCTGTTGACATTTTACCCTTAACATTTTGAACAGTTCTAATAATGTCTTGATCATCACCAGGGCTTAGAAACATACTTTTATCAAGTTCTTTTCCCAAATAATCAAATATATCTACATCATTTTAGGAAGATTAATCTGTTTTGCAAGAGTGGGTCCAACATTTGTAAAAAAATTATTAAATCCATTTGCAATTTCCTTCTTTTCAAGTATCTTTGTCATTGTTCATAAAATAGGCAGGATATGTTGGAGTACTGAGTTGTTTGTTGATTACCCTATTTAGAATTTTCCAGACGCCCTTTATATTATTTTGTTGTTTCTCCAACATTGTGCTGTAATATGCTTTTTCAGCAAACCTTAATATAGATGTTAATTTATTTTTATAGTGTTTGTACTTAAGTTCAGCTTCATGTGAGCGGGATATAACAAATGCTTTGTAAAGCTTCTTCTTTTTGGCACAAGAACATTTCAAACCTTTAGTGAACCAATTAAGGCTTCTTTTAAATGTAACTTTTTCTTGAACTAATTTTTATAGTGCAATGCTTGCTGAACAAGCCTATAAATTTGTTTTTAAATAGATCATACGCCTGATTTATATCATGTAAGTTCAAAATATCATCCCATGAGTGTAGACTTAGTTCATGTGAGAGTGAAGTTAAGGTGTCTTTATTTATTACTCTAGTGTACTGAGTATTCATTTTAGTATTTCTACATATTTGATACTCACAGACTGCAAGTATTGACAGATGGTCACTGATATCATTCTACAGAATACCACAGGTGAGATTGTGTCGCAATTCATTTGTGAATATGTTGTCTATCAGAGTAGCTGAAATGTCAGTGACTCTGGTTGGCTTATCAATTAGAAGGTAAAAACCTAGACTACCTCGGGTATACATCAAATCAAGAAAGTGGTTAGTACTGCTGTGTTGTTCATGTTTTAACAAATCAATATTTAGGTCACCACACAGAAATATCGTTTTGTGTGCTTTTACATCACTAAACATGTGTTCTATTTTTTCAAAAAATATATATAAATTTTAACCAGGTGTTCTGTACATACAATTGATAATAACATTAGCGTGATTCTTTATGGCAAGTTCTACTGTAACACATTCAAAAGTATGTTCAACTTCCATGGATTTTTTTTCAAGTAGTCTGCACAATAATTCATTTCGTATATATAATGCTACACCATCACCCTTGTGGGATTCTCTAGTTACACGATAACCACTGTAACCAATCAGATTCAAATCATCTATAACATCCAGTTCAGCCTATGTTTCAGATACAACGACGATATCAAATTTCATATGTAAGTCTTGCAGATAGTAATTAATTTTCAGAAGGTTTTTCTTAAGACTTCGGTCATTAAAATGAATGAATGATAAGCCATTAAGCTTACACATATTATCATTGAATTCTGAATCAGTGTAATAGTTACATTTTGATGTTGAATTGTCGTAAAAGTTGTTATTTGGATCGATATCATTTTCAAAGTCAAAACTATTATAATCAGTATAACTAGAGAACCATTCAAATTGGGAACAAGTATTAACTAATTTGTAAATTTTGTAATCTTGTTCATTTGGTGAATTCTAAAAAATAAGTTCATCATCGCTCATATCTTCAAATGGGAAAACTTCACAGCAGGATGAACATCGGTAAATTAGTTGACATTTATATTTGAGTTGAACATTTCTTGAAAAATTATTTTTAAAATTGATGCCTTGTACCTGTGTATGATGTGGATAGAATAAGGTTCAGCATGATATAATGAATGGTCTTATGGAGTGCAGTGTCCAGTCCTTAGGACAATTTACTGTACTTCTCTCTTTATTTTTAAGGCTGATGTAGCTCTAGGCGATTTCATAAAGAGGGACATGCTAAATGTAACTACTTAGTGCAATGGTTTATAGAGGAAAAATTGAAGAAAAGTTTTCCAGTTGTCCCCCTAAATTCACCACTGCATATCAACATGATTCAGTTATCAAAGCTACTTTAATACCACCGAGTCTACGGGTTACCTTGAGGACAAGGTTCCCCCTCACTGATGTCATCTCCTCCTGTACTTCCTTAATCTTCTCACGCGTCCTAGCAACTTCTTTCTTCACTGCAACACAGACCGGTTAATGTTTAGTTTCCCACTTCAGCATTCAAACATTCACTGCAACACAGTCCAGTTACTGTTTAGTTTCCCACTGCAGCATTCAAACATTCACTGCAACACAGACCGGTTACTGTTTAGTTTCCCACTGCAGCATTCAAACATTCACTGCAACACAGTCCGGTTACTGTTTAGTTTCCCACTGCAGCATTTAAACATTCACTGCAACACAGACCGGATACTGTTTAGTTTCTCACTGAAGCATTCAAACATTCACTGCAACATAGACTGGTTACTGTTTAGTTTCCCACTGCAGCATTCAAACATTCACTGCAACACAGACCAGTTACTGTTTAGTTTCCCACTGCAGCATTCAAACATTCACTGCAACACAGACCGGTTACTGTTTAGTTTCTCACTGAAGCATTGAAACATTCACTGCAACACAGACCGGTTACTGTTTAGTTTCCCACTGCAGCATTCAAACATTTACGGCAACACAGACCGGTTACTGTTTAGTTTCCCACTGAAGCATTCAAACATTCACTGCAACACAGACCGGTTACTGTTTAGTTTCCCACTGCAGCATTCAAACATTCACTGCAACATAGACCGGTTATTGTTTAGTTTCCCACTGCAGCATTCAAACATTCACTGCAACACTGTTACTGTTTAGTTTCCCAATGCAGCATTCAAATATTCACTGCAACACAGACCGGTTACTGTTTAGTTTCCCACTGAAGCATTCAAACATTCACTGCAACACAGACCGATTACTGTTTAGTTTTCCACTGCAGCATACAAACATTCACTGCAACACAGACCGGTTACTGTTTAGTTTCCTACTGAAGCATTCAAACATTCACTGCAACATAGACCAGTTACTGTTTAGTTTCCCACTGCAGCATTCAAACATTCACTGCAACACAGACCGGTTACTATTTAGTTTCCCACTGCAGCATTTAAATATTCACTGCAACACAGACCGGTTACTGTTTAGTTTCCCACTGAAGCATTCAAACATTCACTGCAACACAGACCGATTACTGTTTAGTTTTCCACTGCAGCATTCAAACATTCACTGCAACACAGACTGGTTACTGTTTAGTTTCCCACTGAAGCATTCAAACATTCACTGCAACACAGACCGGTTACTGTTTAGTTTCCCACTGCAGCATTCAAACATTCACTGCAACATAGACCAGTTACTGTTTAGTTTCCCACTGCAGCATTCAAACATTCACTGCAACACAGACCGGTTACTGTTTAGTTTTCAAATGCAGTATTCAAACATTCACTGCAACACAGACCAGTTACTGTTTAGTTTCCCACTGCAGTATTCAAACATTCACTGCAACACAGACCGGTTACTGTTTAGTTTTCCACTGCAGCATTCAAATATTCACTGCAACACAGACCGGTTAATGTTTAGTTTCCCACTGCAGCATTCAAACATTCACTGCAACACAGACCGGTTACTGTTTAGTTTCCCACTGCAGCATTCAAACATTCACTGCAACACAGACCAGTTACTGTTTAGTTTCCCAATGCAGCATTCAAACATTCACTGCAACACAGACCAGTTACTGTTTAGTTTCCCAATGCAGCATTCAAACATTCATTGTGCCTAGTTTGTGTGTTTGTGTAAACATACATTCTCTATGGACTCCTGGTGTAACGAACATCTGCTTACAAGAAACAACTTTGAAATTTCTGTTCTCGCCTGTTTTATGTATCCAAGGATAGAAAGAACATTGGGTATAAGGAACAGTTTGATCGAGTCATAACATGTTCACCATACTGTCTATAGCAAGAGTTCACTGTAGGACTTATCAATATCATACTGTATTAAATAATTACGTTTGACAGTTTATGGGAGGTGTGGCACTTTGTTGGCAGTGAAATAAGTACACAACTATTTATTCGTAGCACCATATTCATTTAAAACTTAATAATTTAGCATTGTAACGATGATGATGGCCCTTCAATTAATTCATATTTATTTTAATGTAATTGTACCTTAATTTAAATTGGCACTGCCATTGATAAATAAGCTTGCATACGGGCAATTCTGAGTTAAGTTGGAACTTTTTATGCAAAAAACAAATTGCCAGTACAGCAATTGCAGTATCATGTAGTAGTAAGTCTGTACTTTATAAAAACACATAAATATTATGTGTTTTCAATTAATTTGATATGTTTCCTGCATCACCAAAGTTGACTAGTTAAAAAAAACTAGTCAAATCGTCTTAATGAAAATTTGCATATAAATTCATAACACTTTCCTAACAATGCTTAGTTGGTATTAAATTTTTATTTAAAACTTTAATTACTAGTTTTCTGTGTTTGTATGAAATTTACTATCAAATGAATGTTCCAATTAATAATATGTTAACATTATTTAGGAAATATAGGCTGAATAAGGATAATGTGTCATTGAACAATTTGCATGATGCCAGGTCCATAACAGATGTACTATTGCAGAAAGCTCCAAAATTATTGACAATATAAACTACTCTAATCATACATTGATTATAACTATTATTAGGCTTATTAAACATAATTATTTAAAAAATCTATCATCTATAACAGAGCAGAGTTTTGCATTTATGTTTCACTGGGTTTAAAACAGGTTCCATAGCATGCCACATCCATAACGGTTTTTACTTAATCAATAAAAAATAGTCATTACTTTTCCCAATATTAATTAATATGCAGTACTGTAAACAAGACATCATATTAACCTAAGCCATCATTCAAAAGAATGTGATCTAAAACCTATATACGCTATTGAAATGAAAACTCACAATTTTATATGCAAAGTGCCACGTCTATAACGCAGGAATTGTCCATATAACTTATTTAACAGTAAAGTGCGAAATTGTAGTGACTAGACTAGAGTCTAGGCTTAGATTAAGACCGAGTTTGATTGGCAAAGCGCACAGCGTTGCCGTCTTTGACTTTGGCTTGGGAGTTGCGGGCTGGACTAGATGCATCAAGATAATTTCTTATTTGCATGAATATCTGATGAAACGGCATTTGTGAAGTTGTGTCCAATCCGGACCTCCCTTGATTTCGCCGTAATAACTTTAAGTTTAGTTTTGCTTAACTTTGATACCTCACTCAGCTCAGTGCGTTAGTTCCATCACTCAACATTATCCCAGGCATACTTTGATATTTACGATTAAGAATCTAGCGTCTTAGCGCACCTTTGAAGCGTAAATAGCGTCCCGGATTTAATCATCAACGACAACATACATACATACTACTATATCGCTCATTTTACCCGCGCGACGCAGCAACGCACGACCGCAGCGGCGCAGATTAGTGCAAACGGGTCGCTATTTTGGCTTCAAAAGTGCGCCAAGACACACTATTTTCGTAGTATAAATATGCCTATGATGATGTTGAATGATGGAACTAAAGCACTGAGGTATCAAAGTTAGGCGAAACTCAAGTTATAACGGCAAAATTTTGGTGGGTCCAGACACGACACATGTAACGACACAACTTCACAAGACAAGTGCCGATGAAACGATGTCGGTTAGCGTACGCTGACGGTAATTTCACTCGGTAAAAACCTTGATTGATCAAACTCCGGCGTTCGTGCGCTTTCTGCTCTGAGTGAAGAATTTGACCAAAAAGGTCCTCTAAACTTGAGCTCATCGTCGTTGTTTATGAAGAATATGACGTAGAATAAAGGAATAAAATATGCTTTGAAATACTTGTTTTACATCGATATCATGCTAATGGCGGTTTCTGGTGTTGTGAAAATCCGCTCGGGAGCACTACAAGTAGCGGTTCTTAATCCACCATGTGGTGCCACTGTCTCCATCGGCTGGTTCCAGCGGGAGAGTGGACAACCACAGTAAAATAAGTTGATGTCAGTAGGTTGAGCCGAAGTTTTGAGTTTTAAGTTTGAGTATTTAACGAGCCTCAAGGGAGTGCAGTTGCGGGTTTTCGGAGAGCCTTCAACGGGGGTGCATTTAATGATGATGACCATGTCACGTGTTATATCGTGATTTTCAATGGGCCATCTCACACAGCATTCTTACATCAACATTTACACAACTTTTGATACAATATACAATTCACAACAATAACAATATAAATAATAATAAATTAATAAAATTTATTAATTAGTAATATGACATTTCAAATAAAACAACATCATGAATCAATTTACCAATTCTAGACATACAGATTGAAGTTAATAATAATAGTAAATAAAATCAAGATGAATGAATTAAAACAATTTACCATTTAAAAGTAAACAGTCATTCAGGCATATCAACTGAAAAGTGCAAACAATTGTATATATCCTTCTTGAGAAATGTTTAAAAGACTGCTTTAAAGGTCTCTAAACTATTAGCATTCTGTATAGATTCTGGGATAGCGTCCCATAGTTTCGCACCCTATAAGCAAATGTGCGCTGGCCAATGGGCAGGTTGTACTTGTCAGTACGAATGTTAGTGCAGCCGCGGGTGTGATGATCACATACACTACTGTTTAATATGAATAAGTCTGTAAGGCAAGCTGGGGCTTGTCGGTGCATGATATACATTACGATGGCAGTGAAGTAACGTATGCGAACATCGATTGACAACCATGCTAGAGAACAAAATAGTGTCACTGTTGAAACTTGTTGCCGGTCTTTCACATTCAAAATTACACGTGCATATTGCTTCATTATCTTGTAAACATTCGACAGCAAAACGTGTCCGCAACTGCCCCATATGACGCAGCCGTAGTCAATCAACGGTTATACCATCCCTGAGAAATACAGTTTCCTTGCACGCAGCAGCATTAAGCGTTTCACTTGGTTGAACAAATACAACCGATTGCGCAGCTTCGAACATAGTTTTGTCACATGTCCATTCCAGGTTAGGTTACTGTCGACCTATAAGCCAAGTAATTTGTTTGTGAGACAAGGGTTCCCGAGTACCGGTTTAAGGTTCATGCCGGGCGTTTGGGGTATGTTCGCAACATCATGCGTGTTTTCTATGTTTGTTCGTAATTACGTAGTCCGTCCTCCCATTGGTTACGGACGGGTTACGTAAACTGGAACAATAATAGAAAACACGCAAAGTGTTACGAACAACTGTTCAAAGTTACGCAATTTTAGTCAAATGTCCGGTAGGAAAAAGTCAATAAAATTGTGTGTTTAATAATTGCATGCAGTTGAAAGCACAGATAGTCGATTATTTGAGCTACTCCGACAGCCGACAACTACGATTACAACAGAATGCAGATTGCTAAGGTCCGTTTAACACTGCCCTTACGAACTTAAAAGTTATCCCTGCGGAAGGTTGGGTATTCTGCTACTGACACTAATGTATATATATATATATATATATATATATATATATATATATACTAATGTATATATATATAGCATTGTTTAAAAATTACCAACACACGTCGCTAGGTTCGCCAAATAGCCTACCTATAGACATTTTGAACAATGTCGTGTTACTCCACATCAACAAAAGAGATAATATGTGTGCAGCATGTGGTGCAATATATGAAGCGAAAGTTTAACATATTGTGATGTGTCAATGTATCGTTGGCATTGATTCTCACTGCAAAGTCTTACTTATTAAGTGGAAAATATATGATGCGGTGTGAGCGTGAGTGCAATATGTCTAAAGGCCACCATGGTGTCACGTGGGCGGTCATCGATCATCCACTTCCATCACTTAAACACTCAAAAGTAGTACAACAAAAACATAAACTGTACTAATTTCTCCTGTTCAGAAGTGCTTTATGCTATCCAAACATGCACACACGACCCGTAACTTACTAGGCGACCTTTGTGACGCCATGGCAGTTGAATTGTACATAAGCCTGGGCTGCATCACGTCATTCTTACCGAGCACACGTCTATGGTGAGAACAACCACAGAGCCCCTCAACGGCCACACCGGTTCTCCCTTCTTCCAAGATGTCGCGCTTATCGACCTTCCACTATGCCGACCTACTTGTCCACACATCTCGGAGATCAGACGGGGACAGTGAGTTCTCAGACCACATGTTAGAGGCGGACTGGACAGTGGAGAGCGGGTGGGGCACTCCGCACATCTGCCCACTGCACAACCTGAGTCTTCACCCGGCCGCACAAGTGTTGCAATATGCCATCGAGGTGGGTTGATTGTTCATACTTTCTATAAAAAAAACTAGTGTTTATTTTAGTGTACCAAAACGTTATATCGGTTTTAGCCCTGACAAATACAAAATAACGCAGTGTTGTGACGCGACCCTTAAAATGGATTAGTCTTGCAACATCCAGTCGTGTTGTATATTCAGGTGTTTGAAGACACGAAGGCGTATCGTGGAGTAGACGGCCGCATCCGGCTGTTCAGACCAGATCGACATATTAACCAGATGTTGCGTTCCATTCGACGTGCTGCACTTCCGATGAGTGTCATCAGAGGCGCATCTATACAAAAGAGTTAGTCACTCTAACGTCTGATGAATGTCTCTAACTTCCGGTGAATGTCACTAACTTCATGTGATCATCGCTAACTTCCTGTTGGGTGTCTTACGCCAGTTTATACGAGAGACATCCACAGCAACACGTACTCACCAGATGGCAAGGTTGGGTTCCCTTGAATCACATCACTTGCTTCCACTTATTTGCATAATTGTATTTTGAATTTGATATACCTCAGCCCCACAAATTGCATGATCCTTATAGAGGACACTGATTATTATTTACACGATAGTGCAATTTTAAAGTTAAAAACTGCATTACTTTTTTTGTTTATCCCTGAAAACGTGAAGCACCCCTCAACGCTGGTATGCAAAGCAATGGCTGATTTGACATACATGTTCCATAACTCTCGAACCAAGTTTACACTCAGGTGTTTGTGTAAACAATGACATATTCGTCGATTTCTACTTTAGCCTTTCCTTGATAAGCGTGCTTGCTAAAAAAAAAGGTTAATCGCAGGTAAATAAGCGCTTAAAAATGTTAGTTCTCGAAAAAGGTCGCCGAGAGTTGTTTAGTGCATGTTCACCCGATTTCGCTGCTTGCTCCCCAGTCTTCTGAATGAGATCTCAGTTCATATATGTGTGTGTGTGTGTGTGTGTGTGCGTGCGTGCCTGTGTGTGCGTGCGTGCGTATGTGCTCGCGTGTATGTGTGTGTGTGTGTGTGTGTGTGTGTGTGTGTGTGTGTGTGTGTGTGTGTGTGTGTGTGTGTGTGTGTGTGTGTGTGTGTGTGTGTGTGTGTGTGTGTGTGTGTGTGTGTGTGTGTGTGTGTGTGTGTGTGTGTGTGTGTGTGTGTGTGTGTGTGTGTGTGTGTGTGTGTGTGTGTGTGTGTGTGTGTGTGTGCAATATTATGCTAGTAATTTGTGATACCCGTACTTTCCAGCTACACGTGGTTCCGGAAGTTTCAACGATCCCTTTCTGTTGAAATAACGTTTCTTTACGTTCAGAACAAAACAGGCATTTCTGTTGACAGGAATTTGACGCGGAAGAGTTTCAGAACTGTCTGCGCAAGCTAGTTGGTGCTGACAAAGATTGTGTGCCTTCTGCATATGTTGGTTCGCTTCTCGTCCGATCTGTAATCATCAGCACATATGTACGTTTGACTCTGTATTGCTATTTGCAAACTAGTCCTTGCATAAGATAAGATAAGATAATGTATTATGTCTTTTAGGGACTCAAGTGTCATCGCACTGTAATCATTTGGCAGTAAACAGTTTACAGTAAACAGAA
The DNA here is from genome assembly GCA_963995525.1 of Escarpia spicata. Taxonomy (NCBI): domain Eukaryota; kingdom Metazoa; phylum Annelida; class Polychaeta; order Sabellida; family Siboglinidae; genus Escarpia; species Escarpia spicata. The sequence continues at coordinate 6,049,106 of OZ023206.1, read as the reverse complement.
GTGTAAACATGGACATAATCACACAGGTACTTTCAAATAAGTAATTCCCAGACATCGATAGTCACATAATTATTTATTCAATTTCAAAACAAAAATCCATGGATACAAAACATCGCATACACAGTTCGTAATTTCTTGAATATTGTCTCAGCCGGCTCCTTTCCACCCATACCTGCCCGCATCACACGTTCTGGATTCTGTATTTGGTTTGAAGAAGAGTTCAAATTCGCTAGTCTGATCACTTATTATTCGCAATCCCGAGGGTGACTGTAATTGTTAAGGTTCCACTGTGCACATCAGACGGGTGAGTTAAGATTCCATTGTGCACATCAGAAGGGTGAGTTACACCAATGAAATCCGGTTGTCTTCCGATACACCAAATGGTTTCCTTACCCACTTGGCGTCTGGGTCTTTGCTCTGGATGGAAATCTTCTCATGGATACACTAAGTCATGCAGACGTCTAACTCACTATGGCGATTCATTTGTACGTTCAGTGATAGGCGACTTTTCGAGGGTTGATTCCGAAGAAGGTTTTCTTGTACGTGATCACGTGTCCGATGGAGACAGACTTCACATCCGTGTCGCTGCTGGCTGAGTCGCGCTACATCCGGGTTACTGACGGAATCTTGGGCTGTACCAAAATGGGCGCGTACGTATATTGCGTAATTTCAAATCCCAACTTACAATGCACACATCATGCTGGTTATAATAGGTGTTGTTACACAATAAAACGACTCTAATGCCGTGTTCACAGAAACTAGTTTCGAGCCTAATCAAAAACTTTCATTTAATTTGATCAGTCTATAACGTGCAGTTGTTTGCAACGCGATGCGACTTTTCTACAGACGTCCGATCGGTTTGGTGTAATGCAACTTCACTCCTTGATTTATTAGTCTCAAGTAACGAGATAGTAATGAGATATCTTAGTCTCAGTGAAACCTGACTCTGATCACATAGTATTGTTGCCCGCATTGCCAGCATATATATGATGAAGAGGTGAATGTTTTAATGATTTTTACATACGTCTCTGAACAATGTTAAATATGAATATACTTAAATTACCATGTGTTTATTTTGTGCACAGTGTCCTATTTGCATATGAAACATGTTATAGACAAATGTTTCATCATGACAAGTATGTGTCTTTTCTCAACTGTTATATAATTGTTGTTTGCTTGCTGGAGACCAATAATAAGATGGGTATATGATTGTAAACAGAAAATAATAGAACTGGATTCATAGGAATAGGACACTCAAAACCGAGCCTTTACAATGAAGACAGACTCTGTTGCAAACATTACGCTGGCGCCATTATATTGCAACAGGAAGCGGCTGTCAAACATGGCTGCCACGAGGTGCTGTGGCTGCACGGTCCACAGCGCCATCTAACGCAGGCTGGCGACATGAACATATTTATGCTTTGGACCAACGCAGAAGGAAGTGAGTTCAATATGTAAACAGGCAAGCTTGTCATCTGCAAACGAGTGTCGGTAATTGCCCTTAGGATACAATGCACGTAACCCGGACACCGCACCTATTCACAGATCTCAACGATGCGTTATTACTGAACTGTCAAGATGGAAGCTTTAACAGCGAAATCGTATTTGTGTTGGTGCACAAGCTGGTACCACAAAACGAAAATCAACGTTGGTGTGTGTGTATGTGTGTGTGTGTGTGTGTGTGTGTGTGTGTGTGTGTGTGTGTGCGTGCATGCGTGCGTGCATTCGTGCATTCGTGCGTGTGGGTGCGTGTGGGTGTGTGTGTATGTGTGTGTATGTGTGTGTGTGTGTGTGTGTGTGTGTGTATGTGTGTGTGTGTGTGTGTGTGTGTGTGTGTGTGTGTGTGTGTGTGTGTGTGTATGTGTGTGTTTATATGTGTGTGTGTGTGTGTGTGTGTGTGTTTGTTTAGGCGCGTGCGTGCGTGTGGGCGTGCGTGCGTGCACGCGCGCTTACTAAATAGCATCGCATCAGCGTAAAATGATTGTCATGAATGTATGGGCTGGTTTTGACAGAGAGGGAACTGTTGACACCATCTGCGTCCAGTGGCGTCATTCTACCGGGTGTGATCCGGAACAGTCTCCTTCAGCTGGCAAAGGACTGGGTACGTACGCACAACAACTGGATGGATCACGACACAACAGTCTCCTCCAGTTAGCTCGGGACTGGGTACGTACAGACGGCCACACTCTCGCACTCCATACAAAGATCGATTGGATGGGCCACGACACTACGTTCTATCGAGTAGCTTTGGTTTCGAGTTTGACGGAGAGTCGCTTTGTCGCGTTGGCGGGCGTAGAACTAGTCATGTTTCTGATTTACTTATTAATTACTTATGTCACCCACTTGGCGTGTTGACATGATGAGCTGTTTCCACAGTTTCTGTCTGTCATTGTGTCAGCCAGACCAGTCCCACTGCGGCTGGTGTTCCTCTTGATGGTGTCTGTAAGGGTCCTGTTAGGGCGACCTCTTCTCCGGTGTCCCTCTCGATGGTGTCTCTCAGTTTTATGCTAGGGTGACCTCGTCTCCGGTGTCCCTCTCGATGGTGTCTCTCATGGTCATGTTAGGGCGAACTCTTCTCTGGTGTCCCTCTCGATGGTGTCTCTCAGGATCATGCTAGGGCGAACTCTTCTCCGGTGTCCCTCTCGATAGTGTCTCTCAGGGTCATGTTAGGGCGACCTCTTCTCCGGTGTCCCTCTCGATGGTGTCTCTCAGGGTCATGTTAGGGCGACCTCTTCTCCGAGGGCCCTGTTTCTGAAAGACTTATCAACAATTTCGATCTCCGGCTGATGTAATATATTTACGTTACTTGAATAGCTTTCTGTTGTAGTACGACTTCGAAGTGGAGGAAAGAATGTTTAGCCGAGTGTACCAGTGAACCAACGGAGGGTACATGCATTCATACATTTCGGTGTGCATACGAGTTTTGGTGTGCATTCAGCGCATCATTTTTGAAGTCAGTCTGATCTTGCGATTTTCTCCAACAAAAGCAGACAACCTGTGGTGCAGTGGTAGCAGTGACACTGGTATCGATTACTTTGTTTGAAACACACATTAAAGAGCAATCCGATGATCACTGATAACTGCGTTGTTACAAATGATGTTTATTATTATAATATTTCGACAGGTTCCGTTACCGCGAGACTTCACTGTCAACTCTTGAACATTCAGGTCAGCTACTGATACATGCAACAACCCGCACTCTTTGAAATTCCCACGTTGACATGCGCCGTCTCATTTACTTATGGATGAACATATGACTGGATATAAGGAAGGGTTCGACTAAGTCCCGGCATGGGCTTATGGAAAGCATTCTTTGCATGTGTATCTATCTTTTTTTAACAACCACTGATGAAAATCAGAAATAATTATTAAAGACCCGTATTTCCCAATACCAATAATTATATATATATATATATATATATATATATATATATATGTGTGTGTGTGTGTGTGTGTGTGTGTGTGTGTGTGTGTGTGTGTGTGTGTGTGTGTGTGTGTGTGTGTGTGTGTGTGTGTGTGTGTGTGTGTGTGTGTGTGTGTGTGTGTGTGTGTGTGTGTGTGTGTGTGTGTGTGTGTGTGTGTGTGTGTGTGTGTGTGTGTGTGTGTGTGTGTGTGTGTGTGTGTGTGTGTGTGTGTGTGTGTGTCTATATGTAGCTCTCTGTGTTATGTTTCTGCCTGTGCCTCTGCCTGTGCCTCTGTCTCTGCCTCTGTTTCTGTCTCTGCCTCTATCTGTCTGTCTGTATCTCTGTTTCTATGTATCTGCCTCTGACTCTGCGTCTGGCCTTGCCACTGCCTTTGTATCTGCCCGACCTCTCTCTTTGGAATGGGTGATCGACGTCGAATGAATCACAAACTGGCGAACAAGCAACTTTCGACCTACGTGGCTGTTCCATCCAAGACGCTGGACAAAAAATATCAACAAAACCTGTTATGTAGATGACACTCTACCAAACATAGAGAACAGTTGGCTTTTGTCTGAAGCGTCACCCGTAATATACATTATGACACTTTTAAATTCAACCTCACGTCGACACCCTAATATATACATAATAGTTTCCTCGCTATACATTGGCTGTCCGTTATATTTAGTGCAAGTCAATGTGGCCGTTTGTCGACTTCCGCCGAGAACTGAACTATTGAAGTGGTTGATACATTTTGCGTTCAACATTGATGAACATGCTTACTTCTGATTAAACAAACTTCGTTTGTCTGTTGCGGGTATCCCAGCAGTCGAGATAGCGAACACCTACCAAGATCCCGGAATAGGCACCAAATTGGTGTATGTTTGCTTCTGCATGCTGTAGTATGCAGTTGTACATACACCTCTCTATCAATACGTTACGGTGGTTTTACCTAACACAAAGACAAACAAAACAAACATTTATATAGGGCCCTTATATATATATATATATATATATATATATAAGTAATTCTCAATTTATATATTTATGTGTGTGTGTGTGTGTGTGTGTGTGTGTGTGTGTGTGTGTGTGTGTGTGTGTGTGTGTGTGTGTGTGTGTGTGTGTGTGTGTGTGTGTGTGTGTGTGTGTGTGTGTCATTCTCAAAGCGAGGGACCACTGAGAGCTTAAGGGCTTAGGGTGGAAATACAATTTAGAATAACTGCATCTTGAGTTGTTTGCGGAAGCTGCCATATTATAAATAAGAATTAAGGAGTTCAATGAGTGTTTGGCATTGAGATATATGTCACCGATGGAGTGGCGCCTCAGGCGGGAAGTGTTTCTGTTTGATCGAATACGGTGTAAACGTATCAGCGTCCATTGGTACTCGTGAAGCTATAGAATTGTTATTTAAAACAACAACAACAATGAATTCTTCATATTCGTAATGTCTTGGGGTAGTTGTGAAAGTGGTTCTATTATAAGTTGTATGTAAACATTAATTAGACAACACATGGTCGTTTCCGTTTAAAGCATACCGTAATCGATTGAATCCGTAAGGATTCCCATGTGTTAGATCGCACCTGACAAACTGTAGGCGATTGGCATGTCCGCACGCTAGAGAGCGCATACCTCTTTTTTTTTCACACCACGACGTTTGTGTTTTCACAACTGAGTCATCCAATGCCATATACCATACACAACTCGCGGCTGAACTTGGGTTTACTATATCTATAGTCGATTCGTTGTAATGTGACGATGACAAAACGAGCATGGAGAAGAGAAGATGGCGGTTGGAGAAGAAGACGAAGACCAGCTCTACGATGAACAGACAGTGTAAGATGAGACTCCGGAAGGGCAGGTACGGGTAGCCGAGAGTAGAAGACCATCGCAGAAGATCGAGAAAGACGGAGGGAAATGTAGAAGAAGGCCGAACGGAATGCCATGTGACGTGGACCATGTATCCAAGAGATACGCGGTAGAAACAGGAACAGGAAATATTTATTTGTCTCAAATACATAATACAACAAAATAATCGCTATAAAACAAAAGACCATACAATATATTGCAATCGAATCGACATGAGAGAAAAACGAAGTGATAAGTATATAATGTATTATAGGGAAATAAAGGATTCTGCCATATAAGGGACGGGAGACTCCTACTAAGACTAATTATAGTCGCTGTCGTAGGAGCCACCCTATGACATAATTACAAATGAAAATCCATCCGTAGTACAATTAGTGAATCATCACTACAAGATAAATGTATACGTGGCTGTATATTACACACGTATGAAATATACAAACAGTCGGTTTTTAAATTAAGTCATTTATAACCAAGGAGGTAGAGTAAGTCGGACAAAGCTTAGAACATGACATTATACATGTATGATTTTCTACGATTGGCTATTTATCCAAAGAGGTACACATCAAAGTTTATTTATATTTGTTGTTCACTCATCATGACAAATGTAACAATTTCATAATGTATATACATGTAAATAAGTCTGCAAATAATAATATTTGGCATAAAGTGCAAACCCGTGTACGCTGCGAGTGTAGATTTTACTTGTTATAGAATCAAGTGCATTATTCAGTGCAGGAAAAAACGTGAAGATGGACACTCGTGACGACGGTGCGTTAATTTGGTCATGATGAGGTGTACATCACCATGATCTCCTATTTCATTGAGACTGCCAACACTGGCAAAAGTTAGATCGGTATACTTAGCGACGACACAGACGTGTTTGTCCTACTGGTCTATTGGGTGTATCGGGAGGAGCTGGAGTGCACGGTGCAGATGGAGCGGTGGGATGGGACCATCCATAGGGCCAGAGTGTTTGCATCTGCTTGGCATGTACGCCCTCAGCGGGTGCGACACGACCTCATATCCGCATGCGAAAGGCAAGATCAGCGCACTAAACAACTTGCTTCAGGTTTGTATGATGTGCTGGGGTAGGTGGGCGCCACGCAGGCGGATCTGATGGAGATGGCGGAAACCTTTCTCAACGCTCTATATAATCAGCCACCAGGGACACCCGTGGTGTTTGCCCGCTTCATACTCTTTACCAAGAAGAAGAAAAGTCCCAAAGTCACGGCCCTGCCTCCAACATCCACCAACCTGTTCCTGGACGTGCAGCAGGCCCGTCTGTAGGTCATGCTGTGGAAAGCGGCAGACCAGCAAGCCCCACCCGATGAGTCAGCCGATATCATTCATTTCGGGTGGCAGATCCTGGAAGGCGTCCCCGCTCCAGTTATTGCTCAAAGTGACCTAGGTCCACCACACCTGTGTGATGTGATTAATTGTAAGTGTAGAGCACAGGGCAAGAAGTGCAGCACGGGGGTTTGTAGCTGCCACAAAGAACATACTTCGTCCACGTCAAACTGCAACTGCTGTGGCAAAGAGGACTGCTGCAATCCGTACACTAAGATAGAAGTGGCTCATGCTGGAGACGAGGATGGTGTCGAGATGGAGGATGCTGAGGAGGAGGATTTTGAGGATGAGATGTGTAGATGAGGAGGTTGAAGGCCATGAGGATGTTGAGGATCATCTTGCTGATCCTGGTTACCTGCATGATGCGAGGAAGTAGATAAAATGTGAAGATTATTAGGCGATATATGAAGATAGCGTAAACATTACGCTTATAGCATAGGATTGTGTAAAACTATCTTTTATCTACAGTTATGGATATCAATCCTTGTAACATTCCTACAATGACTTTCGTACATGATTACTTAATGTAAGTTTTTTTCCTCACGAAAGAAATATGAATACCAATGTTCATAATGATCGTTGCACTATACACTACGTGTAACAGATGTAACTACGCGTTTCAAATATGACTACTGTATTTTATCATTATAATATTATATGATTATCCTTTTCTGTGCATGGATAAACTAAAACATCATTTATTAGAAGCCATTAAAAGAGATGTTATACATCACTCTAGGAGAAGTGGTTCAAACGTAAAATTTTCAAGATATCGACCAAAGTTGCAGTTTGGGCAACCAAGCTAAGTTTGTTCTCGGACCCCGTATGGGTATAAATCAACGAAACAAATGCATAGGATAGAACATTTCATGAAATGACAAGTGGACTACACGGTGACATCCTGACTATTGTCCCCATTGGTGACAGAACACTACAGCGATGGACGAGGCACACGAAGCTTCCGTCATGTTCTGGTTAATGTTTGTTCTAATGTTTGCCAAACAAGGTGAATTTGTGTGTGTGTGTGTGTGTGTGTGTGTGTGTGTGTGTGTGTGTGTGTGTGTGTGTGTGTGTGTGTGTGTGTGTGTGTGTGTGTGTGTGTGTGTGTGTGTGTGTGTGTGTGTGTGTGTGTGTGTGTGTGTGTGTGTGTGTGTGTGTGTGTGTGTGTGTGTGTGTGTGTGTGTGTGTGTGTGTGTGTGTGTGTGTGTGTGTGTGTGTGTGTGTGTGTGTTTCTGTCTGTGTTTCTGTCTGTGTGTCTGTGCGTCTGTGCGTCTGTGCGTCTGTGCGTCTGTGCGTCTGTGCGTCTGTGCGTCTGTGCGTCTGTGCGTCTGTGCGTCTGTGCGTCTGTGCGTCTGTGCGTCTGTGCGTCTGTGCGCATGTGTGTCTGTGTGTCTGTTTGACACTGTTCTGTTCTGTGTAAACGAACGAGCATATTGCGAGGTTTACAAGTAATATCAGGTAGTAACAGGTAGTTATATTGGTTGGAAGGTGTTGGTCCCAGTTGGCGCTCCGACTGCGTTTGACACTGGATCTCGATATATACTCGGCGAAGTCCTGTTAGGATATTGCGCCGACGCGTCCACGTGGCCGGTCCTTGTGAATGTCACGATGTAAATTTCACGATTTAACTTGTGCCTTGTGCGCACTGTACACTGTGTACACTGTACACTGTGTACACTGTACTTTGTGTACAATGTACTCTGTGTACACTGTACTCTGTGTACACTGTACTCTGTGTACACTGTGTACACTGTACTCTGTGTACACTGTACTATGTGTACACTGTACTCTGTGTACACTGTACTCTGTGTACACTGTACTCTGTGTACACTGTACACTGTGTACACTGTACACTGTGTACACTGTTTATAAGTCTCGTTCACTAACACGTCTCTCGGAGTAGCTGGCGGAATGCGCAATGAAAGTATACATTGTTGTGTTTTGGGGATTTTAAGTGTAGATTTAGTAAAAGTACTAACGGCATATTTAGAATGACACATTTAGAATGACACATTTAGACAGTTTTTGTCAATAATCTTTGTGAGCCTGTGCGTGCGTGTGTGCGCGCGCATCTACATGTGCGTGCGTACCTCTTTGCGTGCCTGCTTACGTGTTTGCGTGCATGCGTGTGTGCGTGTATGCGCGCGCGAGCATGTGAGTGTGCGCGTGATTGCGTGCGTTCGAGCGTTTGTGTACCCACAGTAACTAGCTTGCAATGTAGGTCCTACGCTCGGTCAAACTTTTTGCAGTCTTGGCAACGGGGGACAACATAGCCCTGGGATGCCGTGCTCGACAGCGGACAATGGAGTGGATTGGAACCGCAGACAATTGATGGTGTAAACATAGCAAGAATACACACTTTCGACTGTTAGCCCCAATATTAGACGTGCATTTAAATGGGCATGACATATTGAAATAATATAAATATAGCAAATAGATGTTCTACGACAATTGGTGTAATAAATTTGTTGAAATATGTCTTCTTCCAACAATATCAAAATTTAGATTTAACAAGATTTAACAAGATTGCCATCCAGAAAATTACTCTGGATAGCAGTTGGACAAGGAAACCTTTTGGCTGATCGAGAGTCCAATACTTTTTATCTACATGTATCCCGCCTTTTTAAGGTGTGTGTCGATTTTATTTTTAAACATATTCACGCTACTAGCACCAACACAATCAGGAGATAATCTGTTCCATTCATTTACAGTCCTTTGTGAGAATGAGAACTTTCTTATATCTAATCTACACTGCTCCTTTACTAATGTAGCTTCATGTCCTCTGGTCCTTCTATCTTTCTTAACTGAGAAAAAAATGTTTCTATCAATATTTTCATAACCATTCAATATTTTAAACACTTCTATGTGATCTCCTCTCAATCTCCTGGTCTCTAGTGTTGTTAAACCACATACTTTTAGGCGTATTTCGTAACTAAGATCCCTCAGATTTGGTATCATTTTAGTCGCTCTCCTCTGTACTCTTTCTAGCATATCTATGTCCTTCTTGCGATATGGCCTCCATGCTTGTATACAATATTCTAAATGAGGCCTCACTATTGTTTTGTTCAGCGGTACTATTAATAATTTTTTCTTATACGCTATATTTCGCCTAATTAATCCAAGGATTTGATTTCCCTTTGACGCTGCAATTCCGCACTGCTCTGAAACCTTCATATCAGCACTAATGGTTAACCCTAAGTCCTTTTCTTTTACAGTAGTACTTAGAACAGTACCCCCCATTTTATATTTTACCTCTTCATTCCCATGACCTGTGTGGAGGCATTTACATTTCCCAAAATTGAACAGCATTTGCCACTTTTCAGACCATTTGATCAACCTATCAAGATCATCTTGTAAATGCTGTCTGTCTCCATCACTTTTAATCCTTCTAAACACTTTTGTATCATCCGCAAATTTCAACACCTTGCTTGTTATACCATCGTCCAAATCGTTGATATATATTAAGAATAATATAGGTCCTAGTACTGATCCCTGTGGTACCCCACTCAATACCGATTTCCAGTTTGAAGCCTCCCCATCAACTACTACACGTTGTCTTCTGTCATTCAGCCATTTTTCTATCCAGTTTATTATACCATTTCCTATGCCATGGGCCTTTAGCTTAAGGAGTAATCTTTGATGTGGTACTTTGTCGAAAGCTTTTTGAAAATCTAAATAGATGATATCTACTGGTGATCCCTCATCTACCCACCTAGTGATGTCTTCCAAAAAACATAACATATTTGTTAAGCATGACCTCGCTTTTAAAAACCCAAGTTGAGATGGGTTTATCAAGTTATGTTTAACAATAAAATCCACCATGTGATCTTTAATTAGTCTTTCTAATAATTTGCAAATCACTGATGTTAAACTCACTGGTCTATAGTTCTCTGACTTGTTTCTCGAACCTTTTTTAAATAACGGTATAATGTTTGCCTCTTTCCATTCTAAAGGAACCACTCCCTCTTCTAATGACAAATTGAAAACTGTTGCAAGCGGTGTGCTAATTTGTTCTACAATTTCCAATAGTAGGTTGGGCGGAATCCCGTCCACTCCAGGTGATTTATTATCCTTCATAGCCCTTATTTTCTTAGCTACCATTTCCGAGGTTACAACTAACTGTCCTAAATAGTCTGAATCTGCCCCCTTGAACTTAGCCTCTGGTACTGGCAGTGAACTAATATCTTCCCTGGTAAACACTGAACTAAAATACTCATTCAGGTCTTCTGCCCTTTAAGAATCCCTCTGATATTGTATTTCCAGCACTATCTTCTAGAGGACCGACCTTATCCTGAACTTTCTGTTTGCTTCGAATATACGCATAAAAACTCTTACTGTCATGTTTTATATTACTAGCAAATTTTTTTTCATAGCTTCTCTTTGAATTTCTAATTTCAGCTGTAGCTTGATTAAGTGCTTCTTTATCAATGTTGTAGTCTTCATCATTTCCAGTACATCTATATGACTTCCACATCATTTGTTTATACTTAATTTTTCTAATGGCTTCTTTCGATAAGTGTTTCTTTTTAGACCGTTTCCCTTGTTTTTTGAAAGGTACAAATTTATCGACTATGCACTTAATTTCACTATTTAAGATATTCCAGCATTCGGTTGCTGTCTTATTCTTCAGTGTGTTATTCCAGTCTATCTTTGCTAAATATTTCCTCATGTCCTTATACCTTCCTTTGTGGAAATTTCTCCTATACTGCTTTTTACTATTCCTTTCTGATTTTACTTTGATGGTAAAATGTATCTGGTTGTGATCACTACTCCCCAGTGGCTCACATATCTTGACATTGTCAACTAATTCTTCCTGTGAGGACAAAACTAAGTCTAACACATTCTCTCCCCTGGTTGGTTCTAGCACATGTTGAAAAAGGAAACTATCTTGTACTAAAAGTAAAAACTTGTGGTCCTCACTCCCCATACTCTGTAGAGATTTCCATTGTATATGCCCATGGTTAAAGTCCCCCATAATAATACAGTTCCGTTTGCTTACTTCCCTTATAGCGTTTTGTATTTTTTCATTCTCTTCTATGCTTATGTTTGGACTTCGATAAACTAACCCAACTGTTAACGTTGAGTTTCCTGTAACTATGTTACACCAAACAGCTTCTTCGCAATCTGCTTCTCTTTCTAATTTTATTTCATAAGCCTGGATAGATTCTTTAATATATAAAATAACTCCACCTCCCTTTCTTCCTAATCTATCTTTCCTAAACATTACATATCCTGTTAGTCCCAATTCGGCATCTGATATATCAGTGGTGGCCCACGATTCGGTTATACCTATTATGTGAGGGTCAATATCTTCTACCATAATGTTTAGTTCACTTCTTTTGTTTACTATGCTCCTTGCATTTAAACAAATGCATTTATATCCTGATTCAGAACAGTTTTCCAGGCTGTTCTTTGCCGATTTATTTCTGCTGTCTTTATCTATGCCTCCAGTTTCAGGCTTCTCTGTGAATCCCCCCTGCGAATCTAGTTTAAATAGATGCAGCCTGTCCCACTGTCAACAGATTGCAGCAAGTTCTCTGAGAAAACTGCTGCCCCCTTTCCACTTAGATGTAGGCCATCTCTCATGTACATATCTTCCCTCCCAACAAAGTATCCCCATAAATCTACGAATCCCACCCCCTCTTCTTTACACATCTGCTCAACTAGTGCGTTGATCGCCATCCTCTTGCAGTTTCTATATGTCGGCCCCCTTCCTCCCATTACTGGCAAAATTCCTGAGAGGATAATCTGTTCTACTCTTGTCTTCTTTAACTTCTTCACTAACTGTCTGTACTTCTGAACTATCCCAGTTGTTCCCTCCCTCTCTGCGTTATTTGTCCCTACATGTACTAGTATAGACCCTCCCTTGCCATGCCCCAGTACCTTCTCTACCCTTTCAGTTACATGTTCTATCCTAGCCCCCGGTAGACAAACAACGACGTCCTCCCCCTCGCTTAGAGTCTTATCTGTCTTTCTCATAATCGAATCGCCCATAAACACCCTCTCTTTCCTCATTGCCCCCTCAATCACTGCCTCAGTGTAGCTCTTTCTACGGTTTGCATCTGTCTGGTTGTAATCTTGTTCCCCTGTCTTCTGCTCTCCCGTCACAATCTCGTCCGTTCCATTTTTTCCTGACGCTGTTTCTCTTGTCACCTTTCTACCTGTCATCGTCCCTCCCGACTTCTCTTCTGTCACATGTACTCTCACTTCCTTTCTTCCCGTCATCTTTCCTCCCATTGCATTTCCTTCTCTCCTCTCCCGTCTCTTTTTCCCTCCTACCTCTATTACACTCTATTATTCACTAATGCAGCCCCACATAAATGTATGTTTAACAATATGGGCCAGCGAGTGTATAGTTCAGCGGATAGGTGAAAAGATTGTGTAGTCCAGAACTTTTTATTAGTCTATGTCATCTACTAACAAAATTCACTGGGTGTGGACTTCACACCCGCTGGCCTTTTTCAAAATCCAAGATGGCCAACAAGATGGCTGCCGAAATGCTAGAAATGCATACCTTCTGAACGTATTGTCTT